>SNQJ01S0148431.1:0-15039 GCA_010110895.2 Picea sitchensis | reverse complement strand
AATGAAACACGCTATGAAAAAACTAAAATACCTAACCTCAAAGTGTGAGACCTCGAGAAAAATCATGTGTCTCTAAAGTTAATTTCAAACTTGCAAAAAATACTTAGTTGTTTGCTTACATTGATTACACAAAACTAGCATGCATAGGCAACCATACTTGCTCTAACATATTCATATTAAATCAAGATAAATAAAAAACACGTCACTAATAAAAGAGAGACACCAAGTTTATAGTAGAGACATCGTCATCGAGTAGAAATCTCCACTACAACCAAATATCCCATTACATTATTTTACGATGCATTACATTAGCCATACCTTGGTACTCATGGCCACTCAATAACATTTACATTAGCCATGCAAGCCTTTAACAATACAACATTAGGCCTCTTTATATAGTGATTCTAGCTCTAAAATAACTATTGCATTAATTACAAACCAATAGACCACCTTCCACCTACCTTATTAAAGAAGTCAATAAGTCAAGATTACATATATAACGAAGTTTTTCAGAGAGAATGAATAGCTGGATTGTGGGCATCTTCTGTTGTGGCTAGGGTTTTCCCTAGTCGTAGGCCCTGGTTCTCCGTTCGTCGATATCACCTCTAGAATCCGTAGTACCCAACATGGGTTTGCTCGATCTCAACTATGGAAGCCTCAACCGTTGTTTGCTCATTTCCCTCATCTTTGTGAGCTATTCCGATAACATAGTCGTTGTTTGTTCACCGCCCTCGTCCTTTTCATGTTCAATTTTGAAGATGTGTCGGTAGTGACTCTTTGATGCCAATCAACAAATGCTTGCAATGAAATAAACTAATGCTTGCAACGAAATAAACTGGAAGGATTATGACCTTCGTGGTTGAGATGTAGAGTTAGCAGCGATTGATTTAGAAGTTTAAGTAGTTTAACAAGCACCACCACCAAGGGCCATTGAGAGGGTTACATAACCTTTTGGTAAACGAGCAAGCATGCCGACCTATGTCATGACTCGCCAATGTAATGCACGATATCGAACTATCTATGGGAAGAACTAGGTCAAACCTGTTTTCTTAACAGAAGTGGTAGATTGCATCGTGGCCCTTAAGATGCAGGTTTAGACCATGCATGCACTTGCAAATCAATACTCAAATTCAATAGTCTATCCTAACATGTCAGTTCTAGGAAACCACGTGACTTTCTAGGTCTAGGCAAGTCATGAGGTTGGATTTCAGTTGTTGCAGAAACAATTTCAATTGTTACAATGTGTCTGGGTGAGGGCGCTTCTAAAGATATCCTCTACATCTCTGAAAAAATGTCTTTCGGTATCTTCCACCTATAATCTATAACTGTTATTTTAGTTCTCCTGTTTAAATTATAACTGCATGTATGTAACTTCAAACAAGCAGAGAAACTGTTAATATGGCGATTCTACATTGCAATTTCGGCTTCCATATGCAGGTCCCTGCAAAAATGTACACGAAACTGGTTTTTTTTAAGAGGCATATGCGAATGATCATTGTATGAATTGTTGTACCAAATTAATTTTCCTAAAGTGTTTGTATGCACGCCTATAAATGTGTATCAAAATTCTCAGTTATGTTGAGATTTTTTAAGTCTATCACGTCTTCAATCCACACGATGTATCCTTAATTTCAATTGTACAGAGATTTTTTATAGTCCATGGATTGATCTTCCAGTTTGTCCAATATATAGTTTTCCCAACATGGAATGGAATAGATTATCTTCCTCCATCCAGGTTTAGTTGCATCTTTTGTTGAATTTGTCTCCCCCTTGATGAAAGGTAAGGAAGTCGTCATCATCCCATTTCGTCTGCTTGTTTCATGTCTTCTTAAGGTTTTCTTTCTCTTGTGACATTGTTATTAAAATGTATGTCATCGTAACCATTCCTTTTGAAATATCTTACACAAATGCAAGTACTAAAAATCTTCATGGTTTTAAAGGCATAAGCACCAGAGCTTGGGCCACCTCTTCACCAGTAACATCTTAGGTGATGAGTTTCACGCACACCGCCTACCTTGGGTGTTTTCCAGAGGTCCTGTTTTCGTGTGTTCCCGCCTAATCCCCGTGAGTTGTTCAGGTGAGGGCATGTGTTTATCAAGGAATATATGATATGTGTTCACCGATAAGGGAGGAACGGGTGTAGTGGGCAATAGCAAGCTACTTGACCTACCTCCGCTGAATTGTTAGGAGGGACTTACTTCAAATGTGTGTATCTGGAATAGCTTACAGGATAGGGGAGATTGATGTTGTTACGTTGGTTCTTGTGAATTTTCAAGTTGGAGACGAGGTACCTATCCATACTGGTGTAGGAAAGATAGTGGCATACGAGGAGTAAGTTCACAGGTTACAACTCTTATCTCCAACCATTTATGAAGGTAAGTTGAAGAAACAATTGAACACCATATGAAAATCTTAGTTTGTCAACAACCACCTAAATCTGCTTTACATCAGAGAAGAAACAAATATGCATAAAAGAAAAGTTTTAGTTTGCTTCTCATTTTTTTTGTACATATCTATCTCTTGGAATCAACAAATACTATAAAAGCTGACAAGTCTTTTATGTTCAGTGCATGTATTGTTTACATAAATGATTATCAGTGTACTATTAATTCTCTGAATGTGCTTTGCATTTGTTCAAACCGGGATGAAGTTTGACGCTTCTATTACTCTGTCTTAAAATGTACAACATTTCTTGCATTATCTCAAGTGTCTGGCCTATATACATATATGTCTGGAATTCAAGGGGACAACCTTGAGGAAGAAAATGGCATTTGATTCCCACCCAATAGCGTCCCAACTTCTACGATGAGAAGCGGATATGGTAAAGGCACTGTTACTTTCCAACAATTTGCATTGATTTTAAAAATTTTATTTTACAAACAGTAAATAGGAAACAAATATTTGGTAAACAAAAATTTAATGAGTAATATGAAGATATGAAACCAATATGAAGTAGTTAGAAAGTTAGTAGCTATTATGAAGTAAATAGAATGTTAGTCGCTATTTTTCAAAACATTTAGAAACTTATTTGCAAACACTAATTAGTGACTACTAATGAAACTTCCTTGCAAATAGTAAACATTAAACACAATGAATAATGGTGGAACTCAATTGAAGCGGAAACATTTCAACCTCCCCCCATCCTTGTAGAAAAATCAGCAACGAAGGAACTAGTAAACCAGGCAACAAAGGAACTAGTAAACCGGTGATGAATCTGTGTGTACTTTTCTCTCTGTATCATGGTCGTGGAACTTAATTAAATTGCAAATATATAAAATTACAATGTTAAAATAAATGATGATGGTTGTGTGTGTACTTTTCTCTCTGTATCATGATCATGGAACTCAATTGCATTGCAAATATATAAAATTACAATGTTAAAATCAATGATCATGCATGATGATGGTTGTGTGTGTACTTTTCTCTCTGTATCATGGTCGTGGAACTCAATTGCATTGAAAATATATAAAATTACAATATTAAAAGAAATGATGATGGATGTGGCAGTGGGCACCAAATATTGCCAAAATTCACCGCATACAAAGATCCTATGACATACTGGCTTACCCTAAGATTGCCTGACTTTTCTGTTTGGCATACTCGAAGATTGGTTGACTTATCTTGTTTGGAAACGGAATGGACATAAATTTAATGATATCATTAAATAAATGCACAATGAGCTTGAATAAACTTAGGTTATATCTAGGATTTAACGTAGGTTATAGAAGATTTTGAAAAGTACTTTCTATCAAGTTCTATTTATTGACCTCAAAAAGAGCGTCAATGAAGATAATGTAGAGGATTTAACTTAAGGTATAGAAGATTTCCAAAAGTACATTCTGTCAGGTTCTATTTATTTACCTCAAAAAAATCCTCAGTGAAGATAATGTAGAGGATTTAACTTAGGGTATAGAAGATTTCGAAAAATACATTCTATCACGTTCTATTTATTGAAGATAATGAAGATATAATCTGCCTCTGCTCCTAACTTAGGACATATGTAAACATAAGGAAAAATAGAGCAATAAGAAGTCCATCTTATGAGTCAATAGAATCTTTAATAAAATCAATTAAAATATTATTAGAAAATAACTATTTTACTTTTCCTACTTAGAACTTTGAGGAGAACAGAAAATATGTTTAGTCAAAGAATGAGAACAATGACAATGATAACTATAAAAAGTACCATAATTATTCATCTTTTTCATGGCCTTATGCAGGGACTAATAATAATTGTAATGATAACGAGAACGATGGTAATGATAACGAGAATGAGTGCCATAATTATTCATCTTTTTCTTGTATGGTACACACTGTAAGATGTTTTATGTCATGTCTTATATACAATACAATTATTCATACAAATTCTAATGAAAATGAGAACGGTCGTGATTATCACGAGAACAAGTACCCTAATTAATAAAAATTCCAACAAGAAGGATGATCATCATAACGAGAACAAGTACCATAATTATTTATCTTTTTCCTATCTGATATACAATGTAAGACGTTTTATGTCATGTATTATATACAATACAATGCCTGTTAGACAATGGAAGATGTTTTCTGTCATGTCTTATATATAATATAATGTTTGTTTATGGTTATAAAAAATAACATTTTTTTCTAGTCAATTGGATTTAGCTTGGATGGTTGTGAGGAATGATTGTTATCCTCCCCACCCGAGTTCAGATCCCATAAATGACATGTTAATCTCATAATGAGTATGTCGTAATGGGTTCGAGATAAAAATTAGAGATCAACCACACACAAGAGTAGAAAACATAACTCAAACTCTTAAACCTTTTCTTCTTTTTCTTACTCCAGATAATAAATTTTGGGTGTCTCTTCTTGTTCCAACTGGATTGATTCCAATTGATTTCAACTCCTTCAGATGAAATTGAATTTATATCACTGTTCCATTCACCGGCAAACTCAAAAACATTATGAAGTTTATATGAAAAATCATAATTATAACCAAATTGATTATTTTCATTTTGCTCTATATTTAGAGCTTTCTCTATTTCATTCAATCTTTCATCTCCAACTCCCTCTACTAAGGCTCTTAGTCCTTCTCCAATTTGTTCAAATGGCCTATCAAGCCATTCTTCAATCAATTTCAATTCTGCATCAGCTTTATCAAATTCTTCTTCGCTCTTGATTTCTTTTCCAACCCTTTGTTGCAAACATGATGTTCTCAATTTCGTCATTCACTTGATCCAAACTTATCTTTCCAAACAACAATTCATCAATCACTTCTTTTCAGTCAAAACCTGCAACCAATCCTCACACGATAAGTATGCATAATCAAATTTTCAATTTTCACAACAACAACCAACACGACAATTTTCACACAAATTCTTCTCACATCAATTCACAGGCTCGAAGATTCACGCCAGGTTCACCACTTGCATGTCGCCTTCACACACAGGTTGCCTACTCTCCACAAAGTCTTGCTAAAAAAGATGGCGCTTAATTGTGACGGGCATCAACACACGATCTTTTTTTTCTTTCAACTGCAACAATGACACTTTCTTCATGGAATTAGAGCATCTCACAACTCTCCACAACAAGGGTGCTCTCTATCCACAACCCTGTTTTCAAGGATCTAATATGAAGATAAAAATCAAAGATCAACCACACACAAGAGGCCACAAGATCTCTCACACACTGTCACACATTGATTAGAAATCCATTACATATATAGTTGTAGAACAACAAACTGACTTTAGAACAAACTCCTATAAAATAGGATCTCAAACCATCCTCATACCAAAATTATTCAAGCACTTAACAACTCAAAAATCTCTTCCTAACAACATTCTGTTTTCTCTATTAAAAAAATAACAACTTTTTCTTGAGTGGACCTAATGGCTAAGAACATGTGTTTCCTCTTAGGAGGTCGCTATCCCTAATACTTAAAAATCCTCTTAGAGGTCGCTATCCCTAATACTTAAAATATATTGTCATATGTCAGTGTCTCTTTACACTACGCCTATGCAAATGCCTGTAATTTGTAAACACATACCATATGAATTTCTATTATTCTTTAAGTCAAAATTAAATGTTTTACAAGACTTATTTATAAATTAAAAAACTATTTTAATATATTTAATTTAATTTTTTGTTTGATAACAGTTGGTTATCCACAAGACTAGTCTATGGTTTAAGAAACCCCTACCCAAGAGTATCTAAGCTGCGAAAATCACCCAAAGATTGTACCAAGCCTAAGTTACACCAATCTTCAACATGGATGGAATTTTTTGGGTGTCTCTTCAACACTACACTGGCTAAAAAGAGTTTTGAACCTTGTCCACCTTACATAATGAAACCCTCCAAATCCAATAGCATCAAAGAAATTTAACATATCATTTTATTTTATTAATAAAAGACTTGACATAATATTCTTTTTATAATATATTTTTACTTAAAATTAATTGTCCAAATTTTACTTTTCTAACCATTATTTTATTATTAAAATAGTTGACTGTATATTATAATGGTTTAAACAAAAACATGATTTCTCTTAAAATATGATTCATCACAACAACGCAATGATAGGGAATCTTAATACGAATACTCATAAAATAAAAATAAAAATAAAACAATATAACATGAAATTCAAGGATAAGGAACCATATCTATATACTAATTTGAGATATTTTTGGTTTTATTACTTTTAATGCTTTCAAATCATAACACAATGATAAGAAATCTAAATATGTAAGATTCAAAAATATATATTGCATATATTAATTAAATAGATTTCAATTAGTGCAATTTATTTTTATATATTTTAATTCACAAGAGATTGTTTCAAATTGTTTTTGAAAAATCTGGTCAAGCATCATTTGACTCAAGCTATGATGGCATAAAGATGCTCGACCTTGGTTAAATTTATGGGGAATTATGGAAGACTATTTCATGCATTAAAGATACTATTTAAAAATCATCAAATCAAAATTTAAGGAGAAAAATATAGTTTGATAAGAGAGAAAAAAATTAAGGTATTATAAGGATGTAATCAACCCTAATCTAGAAGATCAAAATTATTTATCTGTTTTTCCAAGTGCAAAAGAAACAATAAGCATTGTTAAGATAAGAACAAATGCTCATGAGCTCCATAGTGAAATTGGGTGTTGGTCAATTCATAAAATGCCATGGGATGAAAGATTGTGACACTTAGAATGTTGAAGATGAAAACCAGTTTATCTTAGAATCTCCAACTCCATACTCATTTATAATTCATTTTCAAAATATTTGTCACACTACCAAATCTCCTAGCCTCTCTTAACTCAACAAACTATGGTGATATTGGAAAGATTCTATTGTTTTCTAGCACAAAAACAAAATTCTAAAGAATCGCAATAATCACTTACCCGCTTAAGGTCCTGGAGTAGACCAATTCGGGTCTTAGTGGACGCATCATCATCATCATCATAATTTAATACAAATTATTAAAAAAAATTATTGTTTTAAATATAAAACGAATAATGCAACATATAATATCTATTGTTTTCAAAAATAAATAAATTTTATTAAAATGCAATTAATTTTTTTTTTTAAATAAATATTTTTTTATTAAAATCAAATAAAATACTTCATTTGAACTACTCATGCTTCTTTATTTGAGTTCTCTCTCACATTTTCATCGTTTATCCGAAACCAATTAAACATTGCCACCTATTAACACATTCTGCACCCAATTAAACACTGCCACATACAGTGAAAACACTATTGTAATCTCTGTCATGTTCTGTGGCATATTCCTCGTTCCTGCGGCATACAGTTCTTCATCTACTATTAAAATTCGAGGATGAATTCACAACGAGATAACACAACAAAGAAATTCCACCAGATCTCTTGAATTTGACTTGCAAATAAAATCTCACATTTTTTCCAAAAGTCCGTAGTGATCTTAAAAAATTATTTTAATCCACATAAAACCATACACCTGCAAAGGGACCAGTGCCAAGGAATTCTAAATCAAAGAGATCAAAAGCTTAATCGCTGGATGCATCTACATCGAACCGTCGACGCAATTCTCCAAAAATCCCTATGTTTGATCATTCCTTGACTGGAAATCTCCTCGGTGACCAATCCGTTTTGGCACCATGAAGTTCATTTATATTGTGCATTGTTATGGGCATAGACACAAAATCTCTCGACCAGTTCTGCCATGTCGCTACATAAGCTGTCAATGGAAAATCGAGAATCTAAAGCCCTCTCGGCTATAACCAAGAAACTTGAAGACTCCCTTGTACCTGCAAGGAAATCCACATGAATCCAAAGGAAACATTTATGTTCAAAATGGGAGGGACTATTTTTAATAAGTTGATTTCATATCAATACCATAAAAAAGTGAACGTAATAGACATGTTTTCGATATTGATCGATTTTTTTATCAAATGACACAAAAATTCATGCAGACATAAGACAAAACAATTATAAATTTTAGTGGAAAAGTAAATAAGTAAATGATTTGCAATCTCAACACACATCGTTGGACATCATATAATATGAGAAAGGTTTGAACCCTTCAGATAATCTAACCGTCCCTCTAAACATATATACTTATTCATATATAATGTTTATACAAATTCATGATCGTAAGCTTTTTCAATAAGACTATTGATTGAAAAATGATCCCATATTAAACTTTACTCCCCCATGATACACGACCTTCATGCACCATTTACTAACCCATCAACTTCCATTGTCCACATTTATCAACATTTACAACTCCTGTCAGCACATTTAAATATACTTGACGCAATTGAAGACGCAATCAAATATCAGCCTAGAAGCAACTAAGAAGTGTAACTACTACACGCAATCAATAAGTCGGTTTATTAAGTCGGTCATATGATCTTCTCCATTTTTCTATATAAAGACTCTTGAATGGACAATTTCCATTTGCATTAGCAAACCTTTACTCTGTATACATTCTTCTTGATCCATTTGATATCTTTGAAGATCAGTTTGATAGCTTTGAAGATCAGTTTGATAGCTCTGAAGATCAGTTCCGCTCAGTTTCATTTGTTCATTTGCAAACCTTCCTACGTATATCAGGTAGGTCAACGGATTTTACATATATAAATTTGTAATCTTATTTTCTTTTCATGGCGTCTTTCATTGGTATATGTACTGCTTAACTTATTATTTTCCTTCCAACATTTACAAATTCTCGAAAATGGCTTCTTCATATAGAAAATAGGAAAAAAAATCCAAACGAAACTGCAATGAAATAATTTATTGATGATCACGAACTAATTACATGAATAATCTATTTATTATCAAGAAATAACTACATGAACATGCTCACTTGGGACTATAATATATATTTACTTCATCAATGCTAATGAAAAACTTGCAAGCTTGAGAACACCACAAAAATTAATCAATTACTAGAAAATTCATTACAGATTCACGAGACGAAATGCATGCATGAATAATAGCCTTCATTGTATTCGTTCTCCTTTTCCCTAAACATGCTCCTTCTGCTTTTCCCTAATGATGCATAAACAATTAGTCGAGTAGTATTAGGCAACGCCAAGAAAAGAACAAGCTGATTCAATATCATTTATAATGAGAAGCTTCAATTTGGTGATAAATCATACCATAGTTGACTGTATCCATACTTAAGTTGTCTCGCACGTTGTGAAATTCCTGAAAAGGGTGATCTTCATCATCTCGAAGAGATCCGAAATCATGTGTTGCTTTTGTAGAGGCTTTGCACATTCAAATTCAAAATAAATCTCTCTGAAACTGATTTTTTAAGAATAAACAAATGCAAAAGAGAGAAAAATAACAATCAAGAATGTTTAGGATATCAGCCGAGAAACTAAGCCGTAATGGCTTCTACATTGAAAGAATCTCTTCTCCCAATATCTCTCACAATCCACGCCTTTCTTTGCATTCTATTTATAGACTCCATAGTGATCCAAAGCAGCACAATGCATTCTGGGATCTAATTTGGCTGGTAATTTTACCTACATGCAATGCTGTGCTTTAAATGAAGGGCTTCCCATCAAAAGCTTAGGCTTTCTCACTGCCTTTCTCGATCCGTAGATCGATTCTCCGTGCTTCTGAACTCCATGGCCAAGGCTCTAAGTTGTTAATAACCGTAGTCACCAACAAAGTGGGGCTTGGGCAAGCTTTTCCCCATGGATTTTCAAACACCGGTTGTGGCTACTTCCGAGCTCTTTCTCGCCTTGATTTTCGGTAGGGTTACGCTCAGGAGGCCGCCTTGAGGAGCTTCATTTTCTTCAGGATTTTCTCCTACCCACCATTTGTCACTGTCGTGGAGCTGCCATGAGGGACTTCTCCCATCATTCTAACTTGTTCAATGGCTTATGGAAGATAGGGTTTTGGGAGTTGGGGTTTTGGGAATAATGACTCACGCAACAGATCCCTCCATGAATCCAACGGTGAAACCACCAGGCCAACTATTGCAGAGAAAGAAGCAATAAACAAAGATGTTCAAGGCAACCATCCAAGATCCATTAGGCTCAATTGACTCATGACAGGCTTCAGACACAGATGAGCATATGGAAGAAGAGCGTTAAGGAGGAAGAGTGTGGAGCAAGGGAAGGTCCATATTCAAATCACGCTAACTATCCATTTGGACGTCATGGCTCATGCAATTAGCAATGTGTCAATCTAGTGTTATTATGGTGAAGACGTATATACTTTTTCCTTGAGCCTAAGTTTTCACAATACACCTCACGCCTCCTCACATAGGTTTAGATTTAGCAACCTAACATATAAGTCCCTCACCCACTCCACTCAAAAAAATATATTATTTAATTTTTATATACAATTTATTTTTATTATTTAAATATATATTTACTTAATATATATATATATATATATATATATATATATATATATAAATTTAATTTAGAATTTTTTAAATTTTTTTATATATATTTATTTTCATAATGTCCATCAATAATTATAAATTACATTTTAATGATATATAAATAATATTCTTAAACATGGTTTCATGTGAATTGAAAAGTTCTAATTTGTATAATAAATCTAACATGGCAAAATCTTAAACTTTGTTGTCTTTATTTTAAAATTCTTGGAATTGATGTTGTAGTTAGAATAATTTTGTAAAGAAATTTAGTAGAAAAACTAAAAATTCATGAACTCATTTCAATATGCACAACAAACTCACCCCATAAGCAAATTAATTTCACATTGGAAAATATATACCTTTTTTTTAATATTTTTTTTATCAATTTGTCTAAAATTTTGCTAAAAATTGCTTGGAACATAGATTAAAGTGGTGGATCTCTATAAACCAAGTCTCCATGAGTTATTCAAAAGTCAAGTCTCATTTATACATTCAACGAATGTAATTTACACAATAGAAAAATGTGTGATTTCACTAAGATTTATATTGTTTAATTCTCATGAAAAACCCACCTAAAAACCCCTAACTATTATATATATAGAACTTGTTCAAATGAAACTTGAAAACGTGGTTATTATGAATCTAAATTAGGAAAGGAAATTAGTCTTTTAAAAACATTTTAAATTATACAAAACAAAATTAGTGAGGGAAATTATTCAATTCGAAAAAGTTAAAAGAGGGTCTAAGTTCTAACCCTCTTCATTCTTTTAAAAAATGGGGTTCACAATTTCTTCATTACGGACAACATGACCATAATATATTAATCTTTGAATTCTAAAAGAGGATCTCTAGATATTAAAGAATAATTTTCAGTAAATAAAAAAAAAAAAATTTAATAAACAATTTGTCACATATAATATAAATTTGTATATTTGGAAAGTGAATTTTGATTCTTATATCCTGTATCCAATAAATAATTTATTTTAATTAATAAACAATTTGTCATATATATATTAAAAATATATCAAAATTTACATATGCTTGAGTTGAATTTTAATTATTATCTCCTGTATCCTATATTTTTAGAGTTGGACATTTATAAGAGGGTAAATGCTCAAGTAAAAAATGTCTTTTTAGAGTTTGATATTTCAGAGAGGTGAAAATGCTTAAGAAAAATATGTCTTTTAAATGGATAAATAATAATTGGATTACTGATATTAATTTAAATTGTTATATAGAATTTGTATTTGTTTTTTTTAGTTGTTGCAACAATAGAAAGTGTATTTAAAAAAAATGAATTTTGATTTTTCAAATGATATTGAATATAACTGCGTTGAAATCTTTTAAATTTCAAAATGATTTAATTAGATTATTTAATATGATTTAAAAAATTAATCTAAGTTTATAGAATTTGTATTGTTTTAGTTGTTGCAATTAATAAAAGTACTAAAAAAAAAATTTTTTTTTTTTTTTTTCCATTTTGATTTTGATTTTCATTTTACCTTTCAAATGATATTGAATATAATCAAGTTGAAATCTTTTTTAAATTTTGGAAAATGATTTAATTAGATTCTTTAATATGATTTCAAAATTAATCTAATTATCTTAATTCTTAATCTAATAAAATATATCAAAATAAAGTGAGACTTTAATTAAAAATAAGATATTAGAAATAAAAGAAAAATAAACCAGGTCACTTTAATTAAAAAGTGAAGATGAAATAAAGTCATAAATATATCAAAATAAAAGTGAGACTTTTAATTAAAAATTAAGATATGAAATAAAAGGAAAAATAAAACCAGGTCACTTTAATTAAAAAGTGAGATATTGAAATAAAAAGTCACTTTAATTAAAAGTGAAATATTAAATAAAAAATCATTTTAATTAAAAAGTGAGATATTGAAATAAAGTGAGACTTTAATTAAAAAGTGAGATATTGGAAATAAAAGGAAAAACAAAACCACTTTTTATTGAAATAAAGAAAACCAAACCACCTTTAAAGTAATGAGAAAGTGTAATTGCAAAAAAAAAAAAAATGATTTTTTCCCATTTTGATTTTGATTTTCTTTTATTTTTAATTTTTCAAATGATATTGAATATAATCAAGTTGAAATCTTTTTTAAATTTTGGAAAATGATTTAATTAGATTCTTTAATATGATTTCAAAATTAATCTAATTATCTTAATTCTTAATCTAATAAAATATATCAAAATAAAGTGAGACTTTAATTAAAAATAAGATATTGAAATAAAAGGAAAAAAATAAACCAGGTCACTTTAATTAAAAGTGAAATATTGAAATAAAAAGTCATAAAATATATCAAAATAAAGTGAGACTTTAATTAAAAATAAGATATTGAAATAAAAGGAAAAAAATAAACCAGGTCACTTTAATTAAAAGTGAGATATTGAAATAAAAAATCATTTTAATTAAAAGTGAGATATTGAAATAAAAGGAAAAAACAAAACCACTTTTTAAAATATCACTTTTAATTAAGTGAAATATTGAAATAAAAGGAAAAAAACCAACCACCTTTTAAAGTAAAATAAATCCAAAAATTACTTTACCTTTTCCATCTTCTGCCATTCCCTTAGAAGATCTACTCTGCGAGATGCTATATCCCCCGGTGCCTTGGATGGATATACAGTCTCTCCATCTGGAAAGGAGGGAAAGGCAGTGGAAGGAAAGGCAGGTAGATATTTTGGCACTATTTCCAACTCAGGCAACGGAATCGCTTCAAAGTTGTATATAATGGAAATACTCGATCCAACTCCACGAATGAGCTTTCATCCAAAAATCACTTTAATTATAATAGAAAGAAAAAAAATGAAAACTTGCTAAGATAAAAATATATCGAAATTAATATATTGAAATTTCTTCCATAATAAAAGGAAGAAAACAAAACTACTTTCTAAAATAATTTAGATTCATAAATCACTTTAATTATAAAAGAAAAAAATCAAACAATTTTCTCAGATAAAAATATATTCAAAATTATCACTTTTTAGAAAAAATATAAAAACTTTCTACTATAAAAATATATCGAAATTTATTATAATAGAAAGAAAAAAAATGAAAACTTGCTGCGATAAAAATATATCGAAATTAATATATTGAAATTTATTCCATAATAAAAGGAAGAAAACAAAACTACTTTCTAAAACAATTTAGATTCATAAATCACTTTAATTATAAAAGAAAAAAATCAAACATAATAAAAGGAAGAAAACAAAACTACTTTCTAAAACAATTTAGATTCATAAATCACTTTAATTATAAAAGAAAAAAATCAAACAATTTTCTCAGATAAAAATATATTCAAAATTATCACTTTTTAGAAAAAATATAAAAACTTTCTACTATAAAAATATATCGAAATTTATTCAATAATAATAAGAAAACAACCAAAACACTTTTTAAAATAAAATATATCCATAAGTCACTTTAATTATAAAAAACAAAAAAAAAATATTATAAAAAATCTATACATATTTAAATTTATTCAATAAAAAAAACCATTTTTTAAAATAAAATAAATCCATAAGTGATTTTAATTATAAAAAATATATATATTATTCAAAAATATATATATAAATATATATTAAAATAAAATAAATCCATAAGTGATTTTAATTATAAAAATATATATATATATATATTATTCAAAAATATATATATAAATATATATTAAAATAAAATAGATCCCTAAGTTATTTTAATTTAAAAATATATATATATATTAAAAAGAAAAGAAAAAAACAATTTTCTAAGATAAAAATATATCCAAAATTATCACTTTTTAAAATAAAATAGATCCAAAAATCACTTTAATTATAAAAAATATATATATAAAAATATATTCAAAATTAAAAAATAAACAAGTTTCTATGATAAAAATATATCAAAATTCACTTTAATTATAAAATATATATATAAAAATATATTCAAAATTAAAAAATTAATTAAAAAATATATATATATAAATATATTCAAAATTAAAAAATAAACAAGTTTCTATGATAAAAATATATCAAAATTCACTTTAATTATAAAATATATATATATAAATATATTCAAAATTAAAAAATGAAACAAGTTTCTATGATAAAAATATATCCAAAATTAATTTAATTATAAAATATATATATAAAAATATATTCAAAATTAAAAAATG
>SNQJ01S0148430.1:11052-23575 GCA_010110895.2 Picea sitchensis | reverse complement strand
CCTCTTCGAGGGGGAAACCTCCTTTTACCCCACATAAATGTTCAAGTACAAGATGATTCCAAATGAAAATGTCTCCTTGGTATATATAGGAGACTAGGAGGTATAATTACAACTAATGGAATAAAGATGACATAAATAAAATACCATTACTAATGTAATATGCCCAAATTAAGCGGTAATGAGTCAATATTAGGGCTTAACACGTTAGATAAATTGAAGAAGATATCAAGCCTCAGATCATTCGAAGTGAATTCGGGCCGTCTGATCTAGAGTGTCAGTTTGAGTTTTGAAATCTCTAAAGTCCAGAGAGCTGGAGATCCGAAATCCAATCTCAACCGTTGAATAATCCAAAGTAAATATCAGTCGTCAGATCGTCAGAAGAATACCTGAAGCGTTGGATCATCCAAAGTGCATCTGGGCCATCTGATCCAGAGCTTCAGTTTGAGATTTGAAATATCCAAAGTCTGGAGAGCTAGAGAGCCGAAATACACTCTCGACTGTTAGATCATCTGAAATAAATATCAGTCATCAGATCGTCCAAAGAAGACCTCAAACATTGGATCATCCGAAGTGAATCTAGGCCTTCTGATCCAGAGCATAAGTTTGATATTTGAGATTTTAGAAGTCCAGAGACCCGAAGGATATCTCGACCGTTGATCGAGAAAGGGGATGCAGAACCATTGATTTGGTTGAAAGGTCAAAATCCATAAGTGGAGGAAGATTCATTGATTGAGAAGGACATGTGTCTGCATATCACTGACTCTGGAATATTGGCATATGGAAGAAAGAAAGGTTTGAGATTTGAATCTCCCGAAGCCCGAATCACGAAATAAATCACAGTCGTTGATTTAGGAAGGTTAGATCTAATTTGTAGATCATGAAAGAACAAATCTAAAACATCCGTTCGGGAGAACTGTCAATATCATGAGATCGACTGTCCCATCACATTGTGGGGATTGAATATGCACAAACTTTAAAAAGTTGAAGGTGGGCCACAATCGAAACCACAGTTTTTGAGAAAGCACACGTGGAGGCTCAAGGTAAATTGTGAGGAAAAAAATAGTTTGATTCAAACCACCTTTGGAAGCGCCCGTAATCTTGTGGTCACATGAGATATTCACCCAAGGTCATATCGAGAAATGGATCTAGCGCTCACTAGACCAAGATCGAGAAACACCTTTTGAATAAGCGTTTGGTCACCATCGATGATCACATGAAGGAAAGGGCTTAGAAGCCAAAGAAGCCAAAAATGACTGACTGTAACTACTAAAGAAGCTGAAGAGTTGTGACTGCAAGATAAGACAGAGAATCTCAGGATAAGGACCGATAATGATGAACATATTCAGAATAACTATCATAGAAGATGAAGAGTTTGAATGATGATCAGGCAAAGAACTGGGCGTGAGTAATATATTGAAAACATAGAAGATTTATCATCTCTCAAGTGTATATGGAAGGTGAAGTGTATAGAATGTATAGGAAACACAGAGCATAAAATGATGAAGATAATATGAACAGAGTAGTGTTGTGTGGAGGAAGAAAAAGAGAAGAGAATAGAAGAAGAAAGATGCAAAAGTGGAACAGAGCATAGAAGCTGAAGAAGGCAGAGGAGACATGGAGTTGTAACAGACTCTATCAGAGACAGAGAAAGTAAGTAAATTTTTATATCTCAGGGTGGTAGGGTGGTGCTAGGGAGGATTGTTTTCCTCAGAGTTTCAAGTGGGTGCTTGAAAACAGGGAGTTGTAGCTTCCATCTAGTTGCAGCTAGAAAAACCAGGTGGTAGGCCGGTGCAAGGGAGAACCATTGTTGTTTGTTATACACATTGGTGCCTATGTGACTGGAAGTTGGTGCTTCCATCCAGTTGGTGCTGGAAAACTCAGGGAGTTGGAGCTTCCTTCTAGTGGGTGCTAAAGAAACCATAGAGTTGGTGCTCTCAACAAGTTGCATCTTGTTAAAGAAGAGGTTGTAGCTTCATTTTGAGTTGGTTCTCAAAGAAAGATGACGTACAGAGCTTAAAATACTGCCTATCATTCGAAGAAGAAGAGCTTTTCTCCCTTTATGTGTTTCCTCATGAAATATCTATCTCTGTGTATATCATATGTGTGATTGATGTTTGTTATTTATGTTGTTCATGTCTTGCATAATCTTGATGATCACTTGGAGAAGGTTGATAATATTTTAATAGGCATAAAATTGTTTAAGAAAAGTAACAATTGATTCATGCACCCCCCCCCCTCTTAGTTGTCTTAATAATTCCAACAATATGATATCATCGATATATACTACCACAACAATCATGTTTTGATATTCAATTTTGATAGATAAGTTGTTGTCACTATCCCCTCTCTTATATCCTTGTTTTTGTAGGTATTGATATAACCTTGAAAACCATGCTATTGGGGCTTTCTTAAGATGATATAAAGCTTCTTTTAGTTTTCACATATAGTGTTTATTTTTTGTTAGTATGAATCCTTCTAGTTGTTCAACATAGACTTCTTCTTCTAGAGTTCAATTCAGAAATTCTAACTTGACATCCATCTGATAAATCTTGAAATTATTGAAGCATGTGAATTCCAGGAACATCTCGATGACTTCTAGTCTTGCTACTGGATAAAATGTTTCTTCAAAATCAATACATTCTACTTGAGCATATCCTTTGCAAACTAATCTGGCTTTGTTCTTTATAATCTCCCCATTTTCATTCAATTTTTTTCTTGGGATATCCTCTTCTTTAGTTTTAGATCATCTATCTTTACATTGGCACTTTCCACTATATTTAATAGTCTAAGATTATAACATTTGTATTCTTTCTTATTAGGTGAATAACCTAAAAACATTCTTTCATCAGATCTTGGATCAAATTTTACTAAATTATCTTCATCATTATTAATGTAACATTTACTTCCAAAAATTCTAAAGTGTTTAACAGATGTTGTTCAACCAAACCGTAGTTCCTAAGGCGTTTTGTCATGGTTGGGTCTACACTGATCTTGATTAAGTATGCGGATTGTTGTGTATATTGCATCTCTCCAGAATTTGTTTGGAATCCTGGCTTCATTTAACATGTTTCTTGCATCTTCTTGAATTGTTATGTTTTTCCTTTCCATCACTCCATTCTATTGAGGAGTCCTGGGAGCATAAAATTGTCTTTTGATACCATGATTCTCACAGAATTGAATGAATTGTTTAGAGGTTAATTCTCCTACATTTTTTAATATCAAACATTTAATTTTGAGATTTGTTTCATTCTCTAAAAGGGATTTGTATGTTTTAAACTTCTCAAAGGTGTTATCACTGAAATTTCGTCCGCAACATTGCACACAAATGGTTACATAAATACAACAATGCCAAACAACCATTAGTTCACCTGTAGCACAAAAAATGCATTTCCAAGAGGCAAAAACTATAAAAATGGGAACAAATTGACATGCGTTAACACACTAAAGGAAGCGTGTGCACAATGCATGGACCAAAGAAGCACGTAGAGCGCACAATGCGCCATATGCATGACTGTGTACAAGAAAAGTTGTGCACTCCTATGAATGATGCATTTATGGTTCTTGTCGGCCCCTCAACCACTTATGGACCAAATCCCAACTTGATTTGACCCTCAAATCTGAGCTGAATACAAATAAGGGGCTAATAAAGGACCAAAGGGTTCCCTAAAGGCCCCCTTGTTCACACTAAAAACCAGTTGAATATTGTCTTGAAGACATGCTATAAATGGAGGCCATGGGTGCATTAATAATTTAAGAATTTCATATTATTTTTATGCTACCTCAATCCTCCCTTGAGAATCCTCTTTTCTTCTTGAATAATTCTAGCAAAATTCCAATAGGCCATTCCACTCACCTCTTGAGGGAATATGATTTGATTTCTTCATCATTTGCTTTCTTTTCTACCATTGTAAGAAGATCTCTCCATTAGAGAACTCAAGAGCCCTCCCAAGGAGGAAGAGAGGACTCATAAATCCTCATTTCTCTACTGTGTTTTACCAACTAATATAATTATCCATTGGTGGCATAATCTTGGTCATTGGTTGATTGTTTTTGGTTCAAAGTTTCTTATGCATTCTAGTTTTATTTCCTGAGGTGTTTTTAGTTTATTTACTTGTTTATTTCATGGTCTTGGATTGTTTAACTCATGCATTAACCTCTGTCTTATCTAGTAGGACCAACTAGACATTCAAATGCCCTTGTTTTGCTCACCCAAGTGACGAAACAAACACAACATATTGGTGACCATACTGGGGAAAGGTATCAATTTCCACCCTATTTGGGCTTTGAGAGAACTTCTTTTTCACCCATTTTTCTTGCAGGTACCAAACTAGCCTAGCCTTACCTACCCAAAGCCAAGTTTGGAGCTGGAGGAGAATAATTTCACTTAAATCCCCCCTGCCCCCCCAACGCGTATCAGAATGTTCATGGGTATTTCATCCCACAGATGGGCACTCAACGCACTATGCACCCAAAAGGCTTCCTTTCTCTATGCATTTTGTGCCCAAACAACTTCTGTTCTCTGTGCATTTTGTGCATTGTGCACTCACTGTGCCTCTATCTGAACAATAACCCACACATATTTCCAAAGTTTAAAAATTGTAAGAGTTTTTGTGATGATTTAAAGGATGCTAGCCTTCAAAATCTTTCTTTCATGCAAATTGTAAATGCACTCCACTTAGACTCCTTTCCCATATGAAAATTTAGCTAAACATAGGCACTTAGGGGGTAAAAAGAACCATGTTTCTCCTCTTTTTCTTTGGTTGCCACATGGATGGCTTGTTTAGGTTGTAAAAACTAAGTTGAGATTATTTTTCTATCACATATAAAAACACTTGCATTGGGACTATAAATCAACTTTAATCATTGAGTATGCTCTTCTCTCACACTATAAAGCGATATTGAGAATCAAAAAGGTGGTTAAGGGGACATTTCATCTCCCTTAACAAAACCTTTAGGAGAGGAAAAAGCCCCCCTAGGGCTCCTCTTAGTTTCTTTTTGAAATCATCTTAAATTTTTAAGGGCCCATACATGCCCACATGTTGCAAACTTAGGATAGTTTCTTGAAATTACTTTCTTAGTTTACATCACTAGGAAAGTTTAAAGATCAAAGTAACGGGCCCATACATGCCCACATGTTTGCAATCTAGGATAGTTTTTCAATCTTTCTTGGTGTAAACCACATTAGGGAGTTTAAAAGATTTGTAGGAACCCACATGTACACATGCTAGTTCTTTAGGGATTTTAAAATCCAGTAAGGTTGTACCAATGACACTTAGTAAGATAGGTAACAAAGATTTGTAAGGACCACAAGAAGTCCACATGTTGCAAATTCACACCTAACTTATTAAAAATTGGCACATTTTATCACTTTCTCACACACAAAGTCACTCCTCACTCCCAAAATTCCATCTTGAATTGTGGAGTTTGAAGTAGGTTTTCTCCAAAGGAATTTTGAAACATCCCATTATTTCTTGAAGAAATTATCCACACCCACTTAATTCAAACGAGATTGGTTCACACCCCCAATCTCTCAGCCCACCACATCTAATTTTTTTTCTAAAATCTCACTAAGTTTTCCTCCATAGGAGGTGCAAAAATAATGTTTTTACTCTAGGTAAGCATCCAAATAACTCCTCGTTATCTGGTTCTCACATTTTCAAATCTTAGAAGTTGACAAATAGGGAACTTTTAAATCCTCCAAGTCAAGTATTCATACACCATAAGGCAGGGAGATACCCATGAAGGGTTGAAGGTCGAGTTTTAGGTGTTCTGTGCATCCCCCCTTGAGTCATCCAACGCTTGGAAGGGATCCATCTCGTGACCGATTTCTTAGGCCGAAAATCTAAAATTTGCACTTTTACTGAGGTACCTAATGGGCAAATTTAGGACATCTACCCAGGTGGAAATTGTGGGCTACAATTTCACCTTGATCATATTTTGTGTGGCTATTGGAAAATATCACTAGCTCTTTCGGGATATGTACCCTCTACCTCTCATTATAACTAATTATTTCATCCTTCACTAGTTCATCTTCAGGTGCCTTCAGACCCCACTGTTGAGTGCTCTTTGAAGGTCTAGTACTATTTGAGAGGAAAGACGACACGTCTTTTAGGACACGAGAATTTGTTTTATTTCTTATCCCAGGTTGACAAAATACACCTACCCACATGTATGCTTATTTTTAGTTGATTTATGTATGATGCTCATTTGATTACATGCTTATTTTTAGTTGATTTATGTATGATGCTCATTTGATTACATGTGATTGTGAGATATATTGTGAAGTTCCAAATTATACAAGTCTCTTGTTCATTTATTTCTTTCATCACCATTTTCACACATTCACTTTGCTAGTCGGACATCATAGGGACCCATAGAATCCCCGTCATTCCAGACGCTTGCAGAATCTCCCTCCTATTCTAGGAGGAGTTCCTAGTCTTGCCAAATCACTGGCTCAACCATATCACACCCCTATGAGTGCCACTATTTTGGGATCATCTTTTCTTAGTTCCACTTTACTTCTGTCCAATTCCCAAGGCCATCCATATAATATCTCTCCTTCACAAGGAGGCGGGGGGAACACTTCTTCTCAAGGGAGAAGTAGAACCCCACCAAATCCCCCTCAAGGGTCAGGTCCACTACCTAATCACACCATGGATGGGACTAATCCTCCACCTCCACCCCCATGCCATATTTGGCATCTCGCAACATTATTGATTTGAGTAAACTCACAAATGATCCTATATTGCATGACCCACATGGCCCAATATTCCTACCAAACTACCTTCAGATATTCCAAAATTTGAAGGAAAATCAAGAGAAGATCCCTCCAACCATGTCATGTCATTCCACTTATGGTGCTATTCAAATAACATCATGTATGATTCCATCCGCTTAAGTTTATTTCAATGAACACTCACTGGTCCATCAGCCAAATGGTATGTGGACAAAAAATCAAGGTCCCATGTGACTTTTGAATTCTTGGCCAAAGCATTATTAGCCTTCTTTAAACTACCATTTAGTCACGATACTAGTCTATAACTACTCTCCGAGTGAAAAAAAACCTCATCTATGCACATTGCCAACCACATTCATGAATTGTGTCGGTGACGTAGTTTATGTAAAGAAGAAACCACCAAAGAACAATGTCTCTATTGGTTTCTAAAATCACTCGTCTCTAGACTTGCCAAAGATGCAACATCCACCTTCCCCCAATCCAAAGAGGAGGCCATCAGCAAGGCTCAATAGTTCGACCTCATTTATTCTCAGTCAGGTTATGTATAGACAGTAATACCTGATGCACCAAGACCCGTATGATTCGGCCACGGAAAACCTGGGATGTCTCATGCGTCGAATGGGTTGATTGGTATCAGGACACACCACAACTCGTACATTCAACCACCATCTATGTACGAGAGACCCCAATATACGTCAATACATGGAGGTCCATATTATTACCCTCCTCCCCCTAACCACACTACTACATATTGAAAATTTTGCGACAATCACTTGTGACGAAAGTACTCTTTCGTCGCAACATGCAAGAGAAAAAGTTCAGGTTTTTTAAATCCACCCCATATTTGTCACAATATCGATGAATCTATTTTGACCAAATTATTATGGTCATTGTTCGTCGCAAGAGAAATGACTATACTTTGTCCGTCGAAAGAGTGACGTATTACTAAACCTTAAAATTGACTGTTAAAAATGACCTTAAATAAATAGGTAAAAAAATTAATATTTTTAGGTCACGTTCATCGCAATTGCGACGATAGTGACCTAAAATTGCACAATAAATATTTGATGATTCAAACATGTTGCGACAATATTGCTATATCAATGATGGTTTCAAAAGGGTATTTTTGTATGAAAGAATGTCGCAGAATGTTATTAGAGATGGGGAAAAAAATAAAGCGGGTGAAAAGGGTGATGGTAGATGTTATTTCCCTTCTAAAAAATGTTGCCTCGGACATCTTGTAAGCATTTTAATATAAATAGCTACAAAACATTGTAGGAAATATGGTCACATTGATGGCAGAACGAATGAATATCGTCCCGTGGTAATTAGCTATATATTCATTATTTTTTTTTATTTTGTCATTTTTATATAAAATTATATATATGTATATATATTGTTTGAATGTTTGTTATAGTATACACTAATTTTGCATGATTGTTTGTAATTATAAAGTTAGACTTGCCCTCTAACTTTCCGCAAAATATTGCACCAAGTATTTGTAGAAATGATGTTGTACAAGATGAGGAACATCATCATGACCAAGCAAATGAGGATCTCATGGAAGAAGATGATGGGACAAATCAAGTTAATGATCCCATGGAAGAAGATGATGGGACAAATAAAATGATCCAAGATTTTTTTTCCCAGCTGGATGAGGATGGGGAAAATGTTGGTATTTATGATGAACCTCTATTAGAAAAGGAAAATAAACAACTTTATGAAGGATCAAGAGCAAATATTCTCTTCACTACAATGTTTCTAGTGAACTTAAAGGTTATGAATAATTTGTCGAACACTTGTATGACACAAATACTAAGGTATGTAATATGTTTCATCTCATACTATACATAAATGTTGATTTTTTTTATCTGTTTTTAGTGTTAATTAATGTGTAAAATAAGAATGCAATTTTTATGATTAATATTCTTACATTAACTAGTTGTTTGTTATGCTGTATATTGTTAGGTGAATTTTTGTTACCATCGTCAAATATTTTACCTCGCACATATCAAGGTTTGCATGCCATTATGAAAGACATTGGAATGGATTATTAAACTATAGATGCATGTCCTAATGACCATATTATATATTATGGACAACATGCTTTGAAAACTGAATGTCTGCAATGTCTTATCAGTAGATATCGAACCGATCAAGTAACAAAAAGGGTGCCTCGAAAGGTTCTTTGTCATATTCCCATAATTCCACATTTGCAGCGATTGTTCAGGTATGAAAGCATAGTACAATTTATGGATTACCATGCACATAACAAAAGTGGAGATGGTGTTCTTCGAATGCCTGCCGATGGTTCTGCATTTAGGAAAATTAAGGAAAAATGGGCATATTTCAAGGATGAACCTCGTAATGTTAGGCTTTCATTGGCAGCAGATAGTGTTAATCCATTCAGAGAGCTTAGGTCTATTTACTCAGTGTGGCCTATTTTTGATATCAACAATAAAATTCCTCCTTGGATGTTAATAAAGAGGGAGTACATAATGTTGACAATGATTGTTCCAGGTATTTGTTTACATTAATTGTTTGAATTTAACATTTTCATTTGTTTCAATTTTTGCATAATATCTTTTGTTTATTTATTTAATTATATATATTACATGATATCATTCCTTTAGTAATTATGTGTAATTTCAAACAAATATTAAGTAAGTACGAGAATAAATATATGAATGTATATAATGATCCTCTTATCGACAAGATACTAAAGTTATGGGCTGGAATCACAATGTATGACATATGTAAACGAATCGGGGAGAAGAAATTTAAATTTCGTGGAATACTTTTATGGACAATTCATGATGCCCCTAGACTTAATCATTCATTGAGGTCACTTAAGTCACTAAAGTGATTGACAACCTCATAAATTCACTTTTACACATTAAAAAATAAAATCTCAACTTAACTTTATAAAATCGCTTTATAAAGTCACTAGGGAGAAGTGTGCTTGGTCACTTCCGCATGTTGGGCGTCGCCTATGTGGAAGTACCTCAGAGCCACCAAATCTAACATAAAGTGCATATAACGAAGAATTCTATGTTTTATTACCTAAATTGTTGTCAAGTGACGATATAATAGAAGTGAATAAGTGGAGGGCTATTTCATGGCACTTGTTTGTTTATGTTCTCATACCCATGTATACATATATACTTACCTATATGCATAAACATTGCACAAAATTTAAGAATACTAATCTTTATTTATTGGGCATAAACTTAGTCTTGGCCTTGAAATATTTTGAAGGCAAAAGTGAAATGTTATTTCAGTAGTGCTTCATTGGTGGTGTTGAAAATCATGACATGGGCTTACCAAGGTTGAACTCAAATTGCCTAGCCTTTCCCAAAAATGTAATAACAATCATATTTCACTGTTCTTGTAAGGATACTAGGAGGATGTCATCATCTACGAGAAATAAGGTAGATATCATGTCTCCATAAAAACCTCTGCAAAAGAAATTCATGGGTATCATGTGAGAACCATATTTAGGTATGATGACTATGCCATATAGTATCCTACTCTTGATAAAGAATACTAATTATTGAATTTGTTCTAGTAAATTCAATAAACATTGTCAGGATCTTTTGAAAGTTCACAAAACTAAATGGGGTTGGTGTGCTATTATTTGCATGTTGCAATTGTATGGACAATGTGAGGATGTGTTTAAGAGAAAGGTAATCTAAATTCTTTATCATCCTTTGGATTTGAAGCTACTCATTGTAGGTTAGTGGAAAAAACTTGTAGAGACTATAAAATCACATGAAACTTGTTGGAACCCGTGGAAACTTGCTAGAACTTGCATAGAGCTCGTGATTTTGACCCCTAATAGGTAAACATAGACCCCACATGCAAAGCACTTGGAGAAAGGGCTTAGACATGGTTTTGGAGGGAAAAAAAGACCTTGAACTCCTCTAATGAAACCCTAAAGGCATATAACTCATTTTCTCATTTATTCTTGAGTTATTGTGTTTCAATATATAATGTGATTATGAAAAAGGAAACTTGTTTTAGTGGGGTTTTCTATAATACCTTCAATCTCATGCTTTGATATCTCCTAAAATACATTCACACTCTCATGCTTCAAGATCAAATGAAGGAAACAAAATAAATGATACTTGAGATTGGAGACATTGTCTATTTTGAGTTTATGATTATGTCATGATTTATGTAGTACAATAGTTGAATTGTTGAACTTGTTATTATTTGATGGATTCCAAGCTACTTGAAATTTTGATTTATGGTTCAGTTTTTGAACACATTTTAAGTGCCAAATTTTATATTATCATATTTGATGAGATGAATTGACGGATAAACTGTTGTTTTATAGATTTATGGACGAAAATGTCATATTATTTTTTTTAATTAAATTTGATTTTAATTTTCAATTTAGAGTTTTGTCAAGTCTTGCTGAGCTATAAAGTTTTTCCCAGTCAAGTCTTGTATTTTGAGAGTTTTTTTTAATTAAATTTGATTTTAATTTTCAATTTAGAGTTTTTTCAAGTCTTGCTGAGCTGTAAAGTTTTTCCCAGTCCCAAGCTGGCCGAGTTTGTTTTGAGTCTAAGTCTCACAACCTTGGTTTGAAGCAATGTTGTGAGACATACCGAAGGTCTGTCAGTTTGTTTGGTCAACGCTGAAATAAATAACCAATGGAAACTTGTTGTGAAACTTTCCTATAAATGAAACTTGCCAAAAACTTTTGAACCCAACTCGAACTTGTTAGACTTGTTGAAACCTGACAAAACTCGCCCATTAAGAAAAGGTGGATCCCACATGAAATTGATTGGAGAAAAGGCCAAAATGTGTTTTTTGGAGGGAGAAATATGAGCAATAACACATCAAAGGAAACCCTAAAGGAATATAACCCAAAAACAAGATTCATTTCAGTCATTTGGTCATTTTATCTTCATTGATTTGAGTTTTCAGTTGGACTATGAACACTGAAACATTTTTCAGCAGGTTGTGTTATTCTTGTTTGGGGTTCAGTTGGAGTCTTGAGAACACTTGTATTTGTGGGTTGGAAACCGAATAGGAGGTGGAGAGACAAGATATCTACATGTTAGATCTTCAATTTCAATTGCATTTTGATTTTGAGGAAAGTATTCTTATTTTCAACAAAATTGATTTTGGAGATTTCCTCTTCATTTTTAATTCAGGGATCAACCTACAGTGATATACTCTTCTCTTATTTGTACTAAATCTTGACTAACCATGGCTCCTAAGTCCAAAAGGTGGTTTGATCAAGCATGAGAAGATGCCTTCAAACTTGAATCGAATGATGAGAAGAAGCTCAAGTGAAAATACTATAACCACAGTATGAAAGGGGGGCATAAACAACCTAAAACACCACCTAGAATGAATTCATTGAAAACATGTCATAGTCCCATGCAAGCTATTTGATTTATGTTTAAGTTTTTGAGGCTAATTTTAAGTGCCATATTTTTTGTTATCATATTTGATGAGATGAATTGATGGAAAACCTATCGTTTTATAGATTTTAAGGATGGAAATGTCATCAATATTTTTTCTGCACAAAATTTTCTGTATTCTGAGTGTTGTTTCTATTTGAAGAGTTTGGAACTGATTTTTGTTGAGTTTCCAATTTTTTCCATATCCCAAACTCGTTGACTTTTCGTCAATCCCAAGTCTCACAACCTTGGTTTGATGTGAGTTTAAGTTGGGTGGTTGGTGTGCATTGTAGTCAAAGCATGGAAACAATATAATGGGCATGCCATATATTGGTCTTAGGGATAAAGAAATATTAGGAACATAAACTAC
>SNQJ01S0148430.1:0-11002 GCA_010110895.2 Picea sitchensis | reverse complement strand
ATATCCCAAACTCGTTGACTTTTCGTCAATCCCAAGTCTCACAACCTTGGTTTGATGTGAGTTTAAGTTGGGTGGTTGGTGTGCATTGTAGTCAAAGCATGGAAACAATATAATGGGCATGCCATATATTGGTCTTAGGGATAAAGAAATATTAGGAACATAAACTACCACTCTCAAAAATGAATGAAATCATCTCAATACAAGCTTGTCTATTAAGCAAAGTTCATTCATATTATAATCAGAATAAGATTTATTAAAAATGAAACCTTCTTTTAGGGAAAAATGCATAATGACTTCAATATGACCAAATAAAGAGGAAGGAAACACTTTAACAAGATAATGATTGTTAAGAAAAAATTGTTTGAACTAACAAGAAACTTGACAATTATAGAATTGAGTTCAGTTTTTGTTGATTACACCATGTAAACCAATTGCCCTTAGTATATATCTAGAAGGCAAATCCATGGGGTAAGTAAGAGTTATTGTCCAAATACTCAAGATAACACGCTCAATCAATATACACAATGTATGCCAAATGTGAGTCTGGAGCACAACTTCCTTATAGTTAGGAACAATTCCTCCAAATAACCCAAGTACATCCATATATCCAAATCATATGTTCAAATGTTTCACATATGCATTCAATCCAATTAAATATACATTCAACCCCATATATACCCCCCATTGGGTCATAACATAAGTTACCCCATTGAAAACACTATCCTAAAAACTTTGTGGCTAAATCTTTTGCATGTGATGAAACTAGGTAATTGAGTTACTTATATTTATGCTCTCATACAATATGATTATTCATCCATCCATATTTAGTTCTTTTCAATGTCATTATTTGATAGCTTCCTTTCCTTTGATTCCTTAAATATTTGATAATATATTGTCACATAATTGTTCCTTGATGCCCTATTCCATTAATATCCTTGACTTTACCATCTTCTTCCTTGGTAACATTGATGTGGCACCAAATCTCATGGAATAAAAGAGTATAATCTCTCTTTAACTCTTCTATCAAAAATAATTTTCATCTTATTTTGATATCCTTGGAATATCTCATTCATTTGTTCTTTGGTCTGTTGCACCTCAATTATCTGATAAAATCTTCAAATAAGATCATTAAGCTCTTCTTTTTCATTCTGTATTAATATTAAAATTAAAATGGTAATATTAAATCAAATAAATTTTTAATTTTTAATTTTTTTTTTTTTAAATAAATATTGTTCATTGTACTTGTGACAACAACTTAAATAACTATGACAGTTTTGCAATATAAACAACAAAATTTATCGTTGCAAGTGCGACGACAACTTAAATAGCTGTGACTGTTTTGCAATATAAAAAACAAAAGTTGTTGTCGCAAGTGCGACGACAAATTAAATAGCTGCAACAATTTTGCTATGTAAACAATGAAAAGTTGTCGTCGCACTTGCGATGACAACTTAAATAGCTGCAACAGTTTTTCTATGTAAACAACAAAAATTTGTCGTCACCCTTGCGACGACAACTTAAATAGCTGCGACAATTTTGCTATGTAAACAACGAAAATTTGTTGTCACAATTGCGACGATAACTTAAATAGCTACGACATTTTTTCTATGTAAACAATGAAAGTTGTCATCGCAAGGGTCGTTGCAATTGAGACGAAATGTTGGTTTCACATTTTTGCCTAAATTGTTGTATTGGCAACGATATTTCTTTTTTGTCGCAATTGTGATAAGTTCCCTAGGGGCATCTCTCTTGCAACATTTATTTAATTTTGTCACAATTTCCACGTGACACAAAACGATGTTTTAGAGAGTCCAAATTCTTCGCAAATTCCATGACATAACGTTGCCATAGAGTTGAAATAGTCGTCGCAAAATGACCCAAATTTTCTAGTGCTAACAACCATATCCTGTTGCTCCCCCTCCACCCATGAGTGGACCCTTGTTGACACCCGTCATGCGCGCAACTTCTCAACCAAGTTCAGGTTCCCCTTCTACCTCAGTGTATAACCCAAGCACTAGAGAAAGAGATTCACTATCCTATGTTCCCTATGGATCATTACCACAAAACAATCCATATTTCCCATTCCCTAGTCCTCCACAGTCGGTTTCACCTCCACATGGAAAACCACACGCCGATGTTAACTTCGTTCATCCCTCTCCCATTCAACAATTTCATACTTTTGAATAGTTGAATATGGAAAATCCGGCCCATCAGTCGAGTAATTCCAATAAGAAATGAAAAAACCAAAACAATAATAACCCAGGGCTAGGGGGAAATAACCCCCAAGGGGACACTAAGAATAAACTCCAAGGGAGGAATAACAACAAAAACCATCAGACAAACTTCCCTTGTGATCTTTGTGGCGATCATGGTCATTATACTCACCATTTCCCCCAAATTTATGACTTAAAATGGTTAAAATAATCCATGAACGCGCCACGTCCTCCAGCGTTGCCTTCCCCTCAGCAGGCCCCACAATAGTATTTGAAACAACCACCCCCGATCATGTTGCAAAAACCTATTCCACACCAAGGTGTGATGAATACCCAACAGGAGGTACATATTTCCCCACCACAAATGGAACATTATCAAAACCCAAGGCCCATACACCCTGGAAATCGAGCGGATCGCAATATCCTACTCACTAGCGAAGAAGAAATTCTTCTGTAAATGTGTGGTCATCAATACAACGTGCCCCTTGAATCTACTCTCACCACTTCAAAATTAGCTCTCGTTATAGTCGGACAAACCTTGATGATTCCATGCCCTAACAATGAACCACCCATTCATATCCCTCACATTTCCTTACGACGGAATGTCAACAACCCTCAAGCTAGGGCAACACACAATTATAGTTTGGTCGATGACTTGGTGCAGTCTCCTGCAGCTATGTCTTTATTGGAGGTCCTCCAAACCTGTCCAAGTCAACGAAAATACTTACTTTTCGATATAGATAGTGGAGAACCTCACCTCCCCACTCTAGTAGATTTCCAAATACCATTCATGATTCGAAACATCATAGTTCATCGGTGTATCATTGATGAAGGTGCATCCACATGCATTATGTCCAAAAATGTATGGAAGAAAATTGGCTCCCCTGAGTTAGTACCATCCACCATCACTTTAAAAGCTTATGATGGTTAACCATCCTCCCCTATAGGGATCTTTCAAAATGTCCCCATTGAACTCGGGGGAAAAACCATCCTCATCGACATTGAGGTTATTGATGTCTCGCTCAATTACAATATCGTTTTTTGTTTGTTTGTTAATTTGGCCGGACCTGTTGGCATTAGGATTAACCTATGTCTTAAGAAACCGTGAATCAGGGGCATCTAAGTCGTCAAATCACCCAGGGATCGCACCCAGCCTAAGCCACACCAACCCTTAACATGGTTGGATTTTTTGTCCCCACAGGTTTCGAACTGGTGACTTTAACAACACGGAGTGGCTTAACAACACACTCCATCACCGACTATACTACACCTTAGGGACCACTCAATTACAATATCTTATTTGGACGTAGCTACATGTATTCTATGAAGGCATTATCCTCATCTATGTTTTGAATGATGATGTTCCCCCAAAATGGGAAAATCATCACCCTCGACCAAGGTTCACATTGTGAGCCTAACCACTCCGCCAACATCGATAACACACCACCCCACAAAAATATTGTTGTTCAACATCCTACCTCTTGTTTGTACTAGTTTCGATTCTTATTCACTCATCAATATGCACCCTTGAATTTTCAAGGACCCATCCTTGCTGGGGGCATACCATGGAGAACCACCTCTCGTACACCCTTCAACACAAGTGTGTGTCATATCTTCTAAAGTAACTGAAATTGGAGACACCATCCCTCCCACTGAGACCTCTCCTCACCTTGACGTCCCACCAGTCAAAGAAATTTTACCTCAGGAGTTCCCTGAGAACCCTACTACACCACTTATCCTCGATTTCCCCCTCCACCAAGGGAAAATCCCAGTTTGGGAGACAATCCCCGAAGCCATCATTCAAATTCCCTTCTTCTACCCTCCACAGAGAGTACAAGAATTTCAAGTATTTGTGACACTTACCCTTCCCAACATGGTTCTCGCCATCCGTGTATGGTATCTACACCCACCCACAATGGTTCCTCAACCATCCCTCTCTCCCTAATCACAGGGAATCCTGATGCAAATTCCAGTACTAACTCCTTCCACACCACCCTCACCCCCAATCACCAACACCACTATTGTGGCTCGGGGTAGAAGGAAGAAGAAATAGCCCACTGCTCCACTTCCTCCCTGAGTTCAACCTCCTTATGCACTCTACGTAAGAGAGGGACACCCAAATAATAGATGTCCTTCTCTTCATAAATTACACAATTTGATCTAACTCCCTAAAGAAACCACATCGCTCACCACTTCACCAAGAACATCTAGTACTACCTCAGTGTCCCCCACTGTAGGCAATAAAGGGCTACGAACCAAATTCACTTGTGCCATCTGTTAAGAATATGGCCATTACACTCATCATTGCCCATCTCTACCTCAGTTTCTCTAGACACTAATGACAGTACACCAAACCTTTCAATAAGAGCCCTCTCCACCACCACTTTTGAGTACCCATGTCACTAAGATACATTATGTCTCTACATCAGTCTGTGAATGGATGAGATTCCCTTTCTCTCTTTGTGACTCCCTTGCTCATTTCACATACCAGTGTCCTTTGATCATTGAAAACAGGTGTCATCAAATAACCCTTATTCAAAATCATTCAACCACCTCACCTCATGTGATGCAAGTGACTCCCCCTATCCCTTCTCTAGATACTATTCACATCACTTACCCTGAACCTTAGTCACTTCCCACCCCCCCATTGTTCATGGATATACTGTCTGAGGATATTCCCCCCAATCCTCCCAATTCTCTGGTTCATTTCCCCCAGGAAATCTTACCCCCTACCATAGTTTACAACCCACAATATCTGGACATTTGGTTTATGTCAAGCGAGCCATAGAAACATACTTGCGACATCCCCTCTACGTCTTCACCACTTGAAGACAATCACACTGGGACAATCACCCATGTCACCTCCACGGATCCTTGTATTCCAACATTTTTCACTATGACGAAGACATCCTGGAGGAACTCACTACCCTCGATTTACCATGGAATGTGCTCCATCACATAGCACTTTTTCTCTCATAGGAATCCTTTGACCTTCGTAGTCAAGCCTCCATATGTGAAATCGAAACCAAGGATTTTATTCCATCATGGAATATAGATTGGTTCAATAACCCTATCCCTACCCCATATGCATTTGAGGAAGGAAATATGGCCAATATTTCCCCCACTATCAAAATTGACATTTCCATCAAACCAAAAATCATAGTGGAAATCACCATTGGCATCACATGCTTCCCTAAAGAACTCACAACTTACAAAGCTCTCTTTCAAGAATACCAATATATTTTTTCCTAGTCATATATAGAGATGCCCGACCTCGATCCTTCTATAGTCTAACATCGCATTGACACATGGCTAGATATCACCCCAGTCCGTCAAAATCAACACCCACTTCACCCATCCAAAGATGTGTCTATTAAAGATGAAATTGACAAATTAAGTGTTGCAAGGTTCATATACCCTATCATGTATACCTCATGGGTTTCCAACCCCATTTCTGTTAACAAAAAACAGGGCACTATTCGCATTTACATCGACTTTCTCAATCTCAACCACGCTTGTCCCAAAAACAACTTCCCAACCCTTTCATCGACCAAATTATCGATGACTATGTCGACCACGAGGCCTTGTCCTTCATGCTTGGGTTCTCCGGCTATAATAAAATCCAAATCCTTCCAGCAGATCAATATAAAACCACTTTTACTACCCCATAGGGTGTTTTTGTGTAATATCCCTAAGGCCGAACCCAATTGTAAATGTAAATGCAAATGTACTTAAGATGGTGAGTTCTCTGACGTCATTTTGTATGCACCTTTCATGGCATAGTGTGTGCATGTACTTCAAAGTGAAATGATGAAGTGCGCACATTCCAGGATACCGTGCACAACATCTTAAGTGTGTGCGATTGTGAGGCCTGTGAGCCTTTGTGTATATGATATGTTTTATAGGTTGTTGAGCCAGTTATTATAAGCTAGGATGCTTTTTTTTTTATTAGGTCAGAGAGACTAGATGTTAAAGGCCAATGCACCTATTTTTGTATACGTCTCATAATTAATATAAAAAACATCGTTGCACACAGACCGGCCACGATAAAAGATATGGGGGAATAAACTCCACTAGTTAGGGAAAGGGAGGGGCTAAGCTAGGGAGCTTAAGCCAAAAAGGAATATTATATTAATATTTCTTAAATATAAAGTATGGATAATTATTTTATCCTAAGTTCTTAAGTTGGGGACAAGTGGGCCAAAGTAGCTCCCAACATGACAAGTGTCAAGTTGGGGACATGCATACATATTGTTGGGACTTAGTTCATTTTCTATCATCTTTTCCATCATCCAACCATGATTACATGACCATTTTTCACTCACACAGTCAGTTATCCTTCATACATTCCTATCATTGTACCTGAACTGATATCAGGATCCATATCTGTTTGTGTAGCTGTTAGCTTGGGAGATGGACTGAAGAAGAAAGTTGTTAGGCCTGTGGGATACTGAAGAGGCAAGTTGTCAGGCCCATGAGAAATTTCTCTTTGGATGAGAGAATTGTTGGGGAATTGATTTCCTGAAGGTGCTAAACTACAACTATAGGGCTCTGAGACTTCATGTTCGGCCTATTGTTGAAGCTCTGGAAGGGAAGTGGGGTAGCCAAGGGACCGTTGAGTAGAGAAGGGTCACACTTCCTGGGGTGGGATAGGCATGTGGGAAATAAGGGACTGTCGATTGTTAGTTGAGTGAGCACCTGAGATGGAGTCTTTCTTGTTGTCTATGAGCCTTTAGATTGGTTAGGAATCCCTTTACCTGGGTAGATTTTAGTTCCAACTTGGGGGTGACTCACTGTTGAGAGTGATGAACAATGTGGTCTAAGGCTGGGAGGTTCATGGACGGTATGCATGCAGTTGGTGATATTATTACAAAGATAAGTGTCAATTATGTGATAAAATTACATGTTGCATTGTTATTTATGTGCTTATTTTTATGGGTTTCACCTATGCATGATTATAATTGTTTGTATGTTTATGGGTATTTCCCTTATATGTTGCATGTCTGTGTTTACTATTATTTTAGTATGAATTCATGCATTTACATAAAGTATTTTTCTATTACGTTATATATATATGTTTCCACAAGAGCTCTATGTGTATATAATTTAACTGCATGCAGTTCGAAAAATTTATGTGGCATATCTTAGTATGATGTTGGGTTTTTTACAGTATGTTCCGCAGAGAGAACGAAAGTGTTCTCTGTCATAGTGTGGCCTGACACAGCTGGTCGGGGACGATACATTTTTCTTATCGTGTCATGCCTTTTGGACTCAAAAATGTCAGCGCTATGTTCCAACGGGTGATGACTTATGTTTTCCATGATATTGCTCACATCATTCTCTCTTACTTGGATGACTTCACTGCTCAATCCAAGAAATGAACTCAGCATCAAGATGACTTACGAGTTGTATTTAAACAACATCGCCAGTACAATATCCTCTTGAACCCCCTCAAGTGTGTATTTTGTGTCATCGTTGGACGCCTCCGTGGGTTCATAGTCTCCCGATACAACATCACACTAAACCCCCTAAAGTTCCAAGATATCATAGAAATTCCACCACCTAGGAATTTGCACCAACTACAGAGCCTACAAGGAAAAGCCAAATTTTTATGACGCTTTGTCCCAGACTACACCACTCACATGCATGGTTTTCTTCACTTACTATGCCATGATATCCCATTTCGTTGGGATGAACATGCCCAAACCTCTTTGACAATTTAAAAGTGGCATTATCCAACGATTTAAAAGTGGCACTATCAACCACGTCATTATTCGTTTCGGAGTTCCACTACAGTTAGCATCTGATCACAGTAAACACTTTGAGAATGATATCTTCTCAAAACTCTCTTCAAATATTGGCTTCTCCCATGAGTTTTCCTACCCATACTACCCTTAGTCCAACGGACACGTTGAGGTTTTCAATAATGTCCTCAAAACCATGCTACAACATACTGTCAACCAACATAAAACTAACTGGCATCATATGTTGTTTTCAACATTATGGGATTATTGCATGACATTCAAAACCACCATCGGTGTTACACCGTTTCATCTCATCCATGGGATCGAAGCCACCCTCCCAATCGAGTGTGAAATTCCCACGTTGTGCACCGCCATCGAGCTATTACTTGAAACTGATCCAATGGAGTAGAGCTTGTTGAACTTAGAGTCATTGGATGAATATCATCGAGTCACATTCTCCAGGTCACCATCCTTACTTAGCCCCTAGGGAGCATTTTTCTCACATCACGTCTAGGTATGCCTGCTCATGTTCAAAATTATCAAATAACTGTTATATGTTATTTATTTTCAGATATTGTTCATGCCGGGTATTTGGTTTTCATGTGTGAAGGTACTTGGTCATCACAAACAATGCATCCCCCTCAGGTATGTTGGCATAGGGGAAGACCCAAGGTTCAACTCTTAACAATGCACCAACAAAACCCTGACTACTAGCCCTTTCCATAACACCTGTGAAGCAGGTGAAGTCTCACCCGAGGTAGAAGCAGGGGGGGTTACAAAACACAGGTGTCTGTAACCAGGATGGGACACGATTATGTGATAAGATCACTTCATAGAATATTCTACTAACACTTAGGAAGTGAATATGCATTAGTTTATTAACCTCATTAACACAATAGAGCATAACCAAAGACATATAAGCACAGTAACAACAAGTGATTATGCACCCTGATCACTTAGCACTTAACACTATGATTTAATTATAGCATTCATTTACCCTTTAACATAAGTAAAGTACTTGAGAAAAAAAATATATGTTCATTGCACATCATAATCAAGGCACTAAGCAAATGCATAACATAAATGACACTACAGAAAGAAAACCATGAGACACCAGATATATGTGGTTCACCCCAAGGTGGGGCTACATCCACAAACAATTTCTCCTCTTTATTATTCACCAAAAACTTACATCCAGTCACTCATGTGCACTAAGACACAGAGTCTAACTTCGCAAAATACAAGAGATCTGCGCACTAAGCACTAGATCCTCTTTCTTTACCTTCCAAAAATAGGTCAAATGCACATAGCCAAAATATCTTACCAAGGAACTTATCACCTTCTCCACGCTGAGCATCACAAGACTAAGCACCAGGGATGAATTTAAGGATGGAAATTTATTTTTAAATGTAGAAACCTCAATGAATTTTACTAATCCTTCATATGACAACTATAAATGTTTGGCGATATTTTTGTAAAAATGTTCAAATTTCTATGGATTTTATATAATTTGTATAACATTTTGGTTATTTTTAAGGTAAAATAATTTTATCATATAGAATTTGGGTGAATCATTTTTAGAATAGCGAATCTTTTTCTGGGAAAAACCATGGAAAATTATCCCATGAGAGAAATTTATCCCCTAAAACCATCCATGCTAAGAACAATCTACAAAATCAAAGTTGAGCACAAATCCTCGACCACATACATTCCTTCGCACACAGAACTACTGCTTCTACAATACATTCCTCTTTATTTATAATTTACAAAATCTTACAATAAGGCCTAAACATGGGGAAAACCCATGGGCTGACTTCCCATAAACCCATTAAAAATATTATAGGACCCATTACTGGGTCCACATAACCCTCAAAATAGGTGAGATCCATGATCTCAGCTCCACCTGGGTGCTCATACTTCAACCAACGTGTCGAAGTCCAAAAGTGGGCCAAAACCTCCAAAACTGACCAAAGTTTCCCCAAAACTTGGTCGAGGGAAAACAAGGTATATGTTTGACACTAGCATATAATCATTCCCTTTGAATATCAATTGCATCTCCCAATCATACCCTCCAACATTCACATTTAGGGTCCCTACATTTGGCTTTGTAGTACTCTCACCTCTAATGCATTTTCGTACAATCACCTGGTAGCACTCTCCCCCACATGGGTTGTCCCATTTATAGTTCCCCTCGGTACTTTGACACTCATGTTGATTTCACCCCCTAAGGATGGGAGTCCCGATAGTCTTACGCATTTCCGAGAATAATCCACATACTCCTTCTCATCATTTTTCTAGCTTTCCCAATGGACTCCTAGGTTATCTCATCTCGATTATATTTTGACTGCACCTCCACAGTATCATTAACCCTCCATTTCATTCACACTTAGTTTTCCCATATGCATATTTTCCTCCATTCATTTACCTCATACAGAAACCCACCCATGGGGCCCCCACCCTCCACCAGTTCTCCACACAACTTGCACCCTCACAGGCTAATCCACCTTGCACTGGGCACCCATTTATGTATCTATACACTCATCCCAAATTATTCTTTATTTATTTGGTAATTGTAAAAATCCTTTGTTTCCATCATTTACTTAGATTTTTGTTGTCACCCTTGACGACCTTATTTTCTGGCTACGCAACCCATGTCATCCTTGGTTGGGGCATCCACTTCCCTTTACTCATCCTGACATCATTCATAAACCCAGAGTATCCCACAGTCCATGTAGCCCTGATATCTGAGTTTGTCCACTTTGTCACGCATATGGTACAATTTAACCCCATGTCTAGTTGTCCCCCTGACATTAGATATGATTTCACGGTTGTTGCTAATCATCCTTCAAACATACGCCCAACCACGAGAATTCTTGAGTCTCACCGCATCTTGATTTTGTTCATATTCCCTATCAGTTCCTGATCTTATCTCATTGTTATCACTGAAATTTCGTCCACACAGGGCGACAAGAACTCCGCATCATCAACACAACAATGAAGTCATTCATGGCACAGAATGAAGTTTACAGCATTCCAGAAGGGTCA
>SNQJ01S0148429.1:0-23575 GCA_010110895.2 Picea sitchensis | reverse complement strand
TGATTTTCCGCCTCATCTCTTCATATAACAAGGATGCAACTACATCCTCATACTTCAATTTAGATTGAGTGGTACTACCAATTGCTACAACCAGATTATCCCAAGAGTCTGGAAAAGAACATAACAAAGTAATACACTTATCTTCTTCTACAATTGTAATATTAACAGATACCAATTGACTTACTAGAGTATTAAAGGCATTTAGATGTTCTGTCACAAAATCTCCATCTTCCATCCTAAGATGATACAACTTCTTTCGAAGAAACAACTTGTTTATCAGGGACTTTGATTGATACAAATTCCCTAACTTATCCCATAGTTGTTTGGCTGTATATTCTCCTGAGACATTCAACAACACCAATTCTTCCAAGCAGAGTCGAATAGTACTCCTTGATCTTCTATTCAACTTCTCTCAATCTTCCTTTGATATACTAGTAGGTTGTGTACTAGTAGGTTGCGTACCAGAAGACGGTGTGCCAGTAGACTACGTACCAGTAGGTTGTGTACTAGTAGTTTGTGTACTAGTAGGTTGCGTACTAGCAGACAATGTGCCAGTAGACTATGTACCAGTAGGTTGTGTATCGAGATCCATAGTGATCCATTTTTCTTTGTCTACAAGAATGTCCTCCATCTTGAGCTTCCATAGATCAAAGTTTTTATCATTGAACTTCTCTATATCGATTCTAGAAGAGCTCGATATTCCTCTTTCTACACTCAAAACAACATTGCAAAATCTCCCACTGAACCCAGGTTTATCACAGACCCAAGATAAACTTGATCTATCAAGACCGAGCCAAACCTTGAGCAACAAAGGCATCCCCCTGAATCCAAAAGCGAGCTCTGATACCACATGTAAGTTTTAAATCTGTGAAGTAAAGAATTGCATACAAATTCTTACGAAAAACATAAATTAATCAATGGCTCATACACATAGTACACAAAGATTTACGCTAGAAACCCTTAACCAGGAGCAAACCAACCTTCCTTGGTGTCGCACCTTAATTTCACCATTCACCATACAATATATACAATATTTTAGGTATTCCGTAGCTACCAAAACCCTAATCCCTTAATTCGGGATTAATATAGAAAACCACTAAAAATAGCAAAATCCACTAAAATAGCAAAAACCACCCAAAAAACAATTTTGGGGCGTTGCCCCGAACGCTGCATGTAACTGGGGGGGGGGGGAACCTATCCCCCCCTGGGACCCCCTCGGGAAAGTGCATGGCGCACATGACACAAAGAGAGGAGGGAGTTGGGATTGTCAGATGCAGTTGTCGAATCTGATGCACCCACACACACACATGCAAAGAATATAACACATACCCAACATTATCCTCCTCAAGATTGTGTAAAAATAAAGAGGTACTTGCCATAATGGTGGGGGGGAATTGGGAAAGAAATGTCTCTAAACCTGTATTCTATGGAAGAGTCACTTTTGAACATGACACCCTTTCACTCGATTTGTGTCTAGGTTGGAAAATCCGCTTGTCTCTTGATCATATTCCTTATAAGATTACAAATTGGTCTGTGATCCCTGTTGTTGAGCTGGTGTTTCTAAGACAGATTTTGTGTCGTCAATATGTTAAACTATAAGTTCAACCCGGAAATCCTTCTATTGCCTCATCTATTTATGCATTCCTTAAGCCTTCTATTGTGTCAGTCATCCCTGAGTCAGTCATGAATCACTTGTTACTCTAATTTACTTCAAATCTTTTTACCTATTTCGTGTCATTGATAGGGGATACATTAAGGAAGTCATGTGGCGAGTCTTTTCCTGTTGACTCCAACTCATTATCTAGGAATTAGACTTAGAAACTAAATGGTACCTTGGAACTTCCATGCCTCAATGGTAGATTTCCTCACTTTCGACAGTGGGTTTTCATTATTGACCCCTGATCCGGAGATTCCGTCGAGTGTTCGATTTCAACTCACAAATTCACACCTATTGGATTGTACTAGTGTACCTTGGCAGTCATTGACATTAATTGTGATTTCCCTTTCACTTGTTAATGGTATTCATTAATGACTGATAATAAAGTGGTTTCTACCATGTTCAACTCCAACACATGTATTCGCATGGTTAGATTCGTACTATCGAATGGTGGAGATGAAGACCCTGGATATTTTCTGATAGATTCAGGTTGCATTGGAGTATATTCATATTGTATGTTGCATAGATCCATAGGTATGTCTTGTGGCTATGTTAAAATTTGAGTCTTTAACACATAGATCCATAGTGTATTTTTGGTGGCTATGTTCATATTTGAGTCATAATGGCATGGATCCATAGTGTATGTTTGGTGGCCATGACCTGTCTTACTTGACATGGATCTTTGCATGTCAAAGTTTATGCTTTGATTCACTTGTATTCTGAGTATGGGAATGCCTACCTTGGTGATGATATATTATTGTACTATATTTTCCTTGTTTGTTGCCAGGTTTCCGACCGACATGTTCCTTGTTCCCAACACACACTCAAGAAAGTATTTCAGCTAGCACTCCATTCTAACTTCATACTTTGGGGGGATTTTTGTTACACATTATTTTTGTCACCCCTATGACCATTAATGATGTACACCTATCCTTTGTCTTTAGAAGGATCAATTGCATTAATCCCTGAAGAAGAATGAAGACAAAATTTCCCATAGAGACGAAATTATCTCTCCCTTTATAAAAAAAACCATGTAAAGAAGGATCATCGCACCTTACTCTCTAATGTGAAGGTGGGACAATATAGAATTGATGCAAGTTGAACCATAGTTGCCTGCGACATCGTCACAGTTTTCTTAGTGTTAAGGATGCGACGATCACACGTACAAAGAAAAAGAGAAGCTTCTCAACGCTTCTAGAATAGAAGTTTCGAGGATGAGGTGGTCTCCGATCGGTTTGGATTTGAGTCACATCCATGTTCTAGTGGGATCATCCTAACCTCCTCACCCTATCCTTTTCATCTTATAAAATGAGGGGAGTTCTCATGGGGAAAGTTAGCTTGGGAATGGTTAGATAATTTTTGGAACTTCAGCTTAGTTACAAAGATTCAACTAATGAGATATTAGTCTAGCCAAGATTTTGGATTAGCTTCAACTATAGCTAATTCATATGGAGTTTTTGGGCCTATGTTGGCTTTGAGATTTTATTTGTTAAGCTGGGATCATAAGTAGTTGTTAGATCTACAGTCTGAGAATCCATGGAGCAAAAGTTTGTGGGAAGCAAGGAACTGTTGGAAGGGACCCTACAACATCAAGGCATCAATTGTATTCTCCTTTTCAGATTTATAATACAGTAATATATTTCTTTCCCAAAAAATTGTTCTTATTTTATTGTATGACTCCTTGATCACATACATAGGTTTTGTTAAGTATACATTGTTGTTTTCACTTCGTTGGCTTATGTCTTTTTTCAGGTAAAGCATCCCATAAGCCTTGAAATGGAGTGAGGATTGTTGGAGTTACTTCACACACACCTAGGATTTCTTTTTCCTAAGGTTTTTATTTGTTTATTAGTCATAATTAGTCATTATCCAGTCTCCTATATTTTAGGAGAGAATATTCCACCTGGAGAATATTATCTTTCAGTTCACACTTCAGTTTGACTAGTTGAGTTGAGTTTAGATGTTGCATTGGAATCATCACCATGCAACGTTGGGATCATCACCATGATAATTTGACCTTTCCATGGTATCATCACCAGAGTGGTGCATTAGCCTTGATTCCTTGAGTTAACTCCTCACTACTCTTTGTTCAGTCAGTTAACTAAAGACTAGTTGACTAGTTAACTCAACTAGGTGACAGTTCACTCACGTAACTGCCTGAGAGACTAGAATAGGTGGCATTTCACTCCCGTAACTGCTGGTGTGTGTCCATATCACTCTAGACCACCACTATGGTGACTTGGTTCACCTCAAGTTGCCATATCACTCTAGGTTCACTCACTATGGTAATTGGCCCCACCTCAAGTTGAACTCATTGAGTTATGTACATAATATATCATGTAAATTATTCATTATCTATAACGGTTAATGAGAATTCTTCCATTCTTCTCTCCTTCTTCTTCCTTTTACAATTCTCTCCTCGTGCAAATGTGTGTATTATTTTTAGCTAGATATATTCTATGTAGGCTCAACACATTTACATTTTATCAGAGCCATTTGACTGCTACAAAATCTTACAACTAATTTTTGGTGGCACAAAAGATTAGATACTGAAATATGGGAATTCCAAAAGAATTCATTCTTTAGCACTTTACAACCATTTTGCATGGAAGGAGCAGTATTAGCCATACATATCTGATCTAGAGGGCTGTATAGGTTAACCATGAATACAGATACAAAGCCGACATCATCCATAGAAAAATCCAAGTACTTAAATCGCATGGATGAAGTATCGGAACAATTTTGCAGTCTTATTTCTCCCAATCTCCTTTTCATATATCTTCCTCAGGCATTCTAATGAAGCCCTCGGACCATATTTGAAGGGCTCTTTGGAAAATAGATATTATGAGGGGGACATGGATGTGATCTTGACACATTGGATCCAAAAAGCTTCGAATATCCAAGATTTCTTTAAAATTCAAGGATTTATTGTCGCAACTCAAAGCTTGTGGGTTGATAAATTGAAGGAGGAGAAACAAATGGTTCCCACCGTTCTCCAAGGTTGGTCCCACTATCGCATTCATTCACATTCCGCATCAAGCCAGATTCCTCCTGAGCCACCCTGGAAGATGCTCTCTCTTGAGGACTGGCCTAACTCCCACACAAGAGCAAACCAAGCTTCATCAACATGGGTACAATCAAAAGGTCTAAGGGTGCATGCGTACACCGTAAGTACGATGGAAGCCAAAATATCAGAAATCTAAAGAGATAAATATAAGTGGAAATCTCATGCAATATATCGAAGAAGGAAGGGTACACAAACCCTTCACCGAATGCCTCCGGATCCAAAGGGAGAAAGGGAAGAAAATGGGAGAAAAGCATGTAATATTACTTATCACAAAGGGACCTGCATTCAATCAGATGTATTGCAAAACAAATAGATCCGACATGTCCTTTATAATTTCCAGCAAACAACTCTTTGTGACCGTGATCCCCCAGGGTGCAAAGAAGAAGAAGCTAGAAGATCCAAATTCCAAGAAAGGTACTCCTAGCTATGCCTTGATTTCTCGTTATCAATTCCTCTCTCGATGCTTGTATTGTGGATTCAAGAGCATCACATCACATGGTTTCCCTCAAGTAGTCTATTCTTCATTTGATGCATGAAAAGGTCCCTCCCATTCTGATGGGGACAACTCTTCAGTCTAAGTCACCGGAAAGGGAAGGATTGAACTCACCAACAAAAGTTTCGAGAACGTGTTGCATGTTCACAAACTTTATGTCAACCTTCTCCTCATGTATCGTATGACCTAATCTCGACACACTATGAAATAAATTTATTCACACCAAATGTCATGGACATCTATGGCATGCAAACCAACCTGTTTCTACCATTGAGTGTAAATCATCAGTCTAGATTGCATTTTCACATTTTCTGAATTCATTGAACCTGATTCTGCTTTAATCCTTACTCAAGGTCAGAAGGAAAGTAGTAGGATATGGAACGTAGTTTGGACATTTGAATTTCAGATACATGCAACATATTAGTAAGCACAAATTAGTTGATGGTCTACCGTGACATCCATTTCTCCAAGTATAGAGTATGTGGAGGGATGTGTTCTCGGAAAACACCCTCAAGAGAAATTGACAAGTGGAAAGTCTTAGCGAGCTTCTACACCTTTAGCTCTGATCCACAATAATGCTGACCGAGATAATATTTTCTGCATCCATCGATCAGCAACGTGAGGTTTGTTCTCATTTTTGTTGATGATTTCTCACGTTTTACATGGATCTACTTTCTTAGGCAAAAAACTGAGGTCTTTCAACACCTCAAAGATTTCAAAGCTTTGGTTGAGACACACAATCCTAAAAGAAGATCAAAGTCCTCCTAACTGATAATGGGGAGAGTATGTGAATTATGAGATCCACAATCTTTCCATGAGGCATGGATTCGGGGCTTGCGATACAGCTTCCCTCACACCTGCAGAAAAACAAAGTTGTTGGGAGCGGAAAACCGGATCTTCAAAGGAGATGGCATCTTGCATGTTGCATGTAAAGTCGCTACCATAGAGACTATGGGCTGCTAACTTAATCTCGCAACATCCATCCAAAACAGATCTCCCATAGATATTGTTCGGCGATAGACCCCCACCAGGTTTGGAGTGGCTCCCCAAACCTGAAGTGACCCACCCTGTATTTTTGGTTCATGTGCATGGGCCAGGATTCCTCTCGGTGCAGGAAGGCACCTGATCCACATAGCATTGAGTGAATTTTGTTGGATACCTCAACGGTTTGAAGGGATATCGACTAATTGATATTTCCTCGAACCATCACTGAGCTGAGGTCCACCGAGAGGAAAGTGTCTCGTGCACCTCAGCAGTCGCAGATGCAGACAATCTCCCTATTCTTCCACCTGTCCAAGATGATGAGCATGCACATATCGAATCTTCTTCGTATGAGAGTTTTGATTCAGAACTCAAACAGGATCTGGATTCAGATTTATAGTCAGCATGATCTAGAGTCAGAGCATCCGCATAAAGTTGCAGCTGCAGAAGAGGCCCTGGCAACATACTACTCTTTGAGGACGGGGATCTCATAGGTGATCCAGCCCATACTAGGAGGACTCAATCTGATTTCAGGAGCTTCCTCTTTCACTCACCACCACTAAACCGATTCCACCTATGGCATATTTTATTGTTCAATCTTTAGATCCACGCCCATGGAGAGGTTGTTGGAAATCCCTTGGGAATCCACCATGCAGGAGGAGTACAACCTCCTCCTCGAGAAACAGACTTTGGATCTAGTTCCCCTCCCTTCTAGGAAAATTGTCATGCATGGGTCTACAGACCAAGAGCACAGCCGGGATGGATAGATCAATGTATACAAAGCTGTGCTTGTTTCCAAAGGCTTTCAGCAGGTTCATGGTATTGACTATGATGAGACCCTTCACCCAGTAGCAAAAGATGGATTCCATTCTACTGGTCTCCCTTTGCTATTTCGGTAGCTAAGGGATTGGAAGTCCATCGATGGACATGAAGAATGCATTTCTTTAACGGGTGATCTCTCCGAGGAGATCTACACGGAGCAGCCCTAGGGATTTATGTAGAACTCATCTTTGGTCTGTCAACCTAAGAAGTCACTTATGGCCTCAAGCAGGGCTCCGAGGGCATAGTATGCCAAGATGGACTCCTACTCTGTTGTTGTCATGGAACTTTGTATTATTGTAAATCAGGACCCAAATGTGTCTACATGCTCGGACGGCTGATTCACTTCTACTTTTAGTTCCATATGTAAATGATTTGTTGATCACCGAGTGATCTACTTCAACGATTGCTGCAGTCAAGAGGATTCTCATGATAGGTTTTTGATGATGGACATGGGTCCATTACACTTCTTCCTTGGACTTGAGTTCAGTTAGGATGCATCAGGCATCGATTTGTCTCAGGCCAAGTATGCATTAGATCTCCTTGAGAGATTTCATACATGATAAACTATAAGTCCACCCGACCCTTCCTATCAGGGATTCAAACTTGAGTATGTGGAAGGGAGACTGACTGGTTGACAGCGACACTAAGGCTGCATTAGCCTAGTGGAGCTTTGTTGTATCTATACACACCCGCACCAGACCCTCTCATATCACATGAAGTTTTCAAGGTTCATGCGTGAGCCGCATGAGCTACATTGAAAGCTACAAAGCGTATCCTTTGATACGTACAGGGCACCATCACCTTTGGATTCATTATGCAGTAGAATCTACATTAGATCACATTATTTTAACACTGACTGGTCAAGCACATTGATCAAATACAACTCCACATATGGCTACTCACACTGCCTTGGTTTCGGGCCTATCCGCTGGTTGGGAGCAAGCATAATCTTCCACATTCTATCTTTAGCCGAGGCAGAGTACAGAGGGGTAGTTAACATAACCATTCAGGCTATGTGGCTACAACATTTCTCACCGAGTTGGGCATTCGGGCCATCGACCAATCTGTCATCCTGGTAGACAACCAGCACTCTCAAGTTCTAGATCCAGCTCATAGGCGTTGGACGAAGCATATTGATATCCACATGCACTACATCCTGTACTTATTACACGAGGGGACTACTCCACCTTACAGTTCTATCCTTCAGCAGAATAGACTACAAACATATTCACCAATACCTTAACTGAGCAAAAGTTCCATCGAGGACGCCTTGAGTAGCCAGGACACAGTTTCTTAGAAACTGTAGTTATTCTTTTACATACATTGTACCTTGAGGGGGTTTCTCCCATGAGGTTTTCCCTTTTTCATCACTTTATTACTGTATCTTGTACTTGGGCAATCTAACATGGCCCTCGCTCCTCGGGACCCATTACTTATTTCACCATAGTGATGTTCATGAGGGGTGTTGGAGTTACTCACACACACCTAGGATTCATTTCCAAGACATACTCACACACTGACACTGACCACTGATCACTGAAATATTGACTGACCTTGATCTGATACCACAGGATCCCAAGACCAGTTGACTAATTAACTCAACCAGGTGGCAGTTACGGGAGTGAAATCCACCTAGTCTAGTCTCTCAAAAATTTACAGGAGTGAACTGCCACCTAACTGTTGGTGTGTGTCCAGATCACTCTAGACCACACCACTATGGTGACTTGTTCACCTCAAGTCGAACTCATTGAGTTATACAGAGTATATCATGTGTAAAATGCAATTATTCATTATTCATAACGGTTAATGAGAATTCCTTCCAATTCTTTCTCTCTCCTTTCTCTTCCCTTTCCCACTCCTCTCCGCAAATGTGTGTATTATTGTTTAGCTAGATCTATTAAGTGTGCAGGTTCAACACATTTACAAGGGATGACACTAGCAAGGACAAACATTTAAAAGGTATGTCATTGATCCTTGTTAGCTAGTATGCTTGAAAAATTAAAACTTAGAAAAAGTTTCATATTTTGTTTGTTTTGTCTCTAGTTTCAAGAAACTAGGGAGATTTGTTTGTGTCTGTACTTACCAATTTGTCTTGAAACACTTATGTTAATTCTGTTGTCTAAATGGTTTACATGAATGTTGTGTGTCTATTATTTGCTTGAACACTTGTATTCATGTTTAATATATGATACTAGATGCATTTAGGAACTCCAGTGGTATTAGTCAAATGGTCAAATATGTGTGATCTACGACTGATAAGCTACATGAATTTAATTAGCAGTAAATATTAATAATTTGATGATTTTTTTGCACAGAGAGTTGTCTAGATGGGTGCTAGTAATGCTTGCATTATGGTATTAGAGTTGTTAAAGAGATTTTTTTTTATGGACGGGCTCCAACTTGGTGGATGAGTAGCAAAGAGGTATGAGAGCGTTTTCAACACTCTAGCCCAGATGGGCCACCAGGCGGAACGCAAAAGAAACCACAGACTATGTAGGAAAATCGTTTGACAAAATGCCAGAAAAAGGATGTCTAAAATTCGTTGTTGAAATTACAAAGTGTGAATATTGAGAAATTTCATGGGTAATGTGAAGAATTAAGCCCCTTTGGAAATTTTGAAAATAAGCAAATCGAAAAAATTTGTTAAGAACCAAATATCAATATAAAGTAGGAAACCTCAGAATAAGTACCCAACGCTTTGAAAAGAGAGAAATTAGATAATAGCCTCTTCGAGGGGGCAACCTCCTTATGCCCACATAAATGTACAATTACAAGATGATTCAGTAATTAAAATGTCTCCTTGGTATATATAGAGACTAGGAGGTATACTTACTAACTAATGGACTAAAGCCGATATAAATAAAAACATTATTAATATAATATGCCCCCAATTAAGGGGTAATGAGGTATACCATTTAGCTTAACATGCCTCCCTTGAGACAGTTGTCCGTGATCGCTGAGTAACTTTGATGCTTCAGATAAAATAATCATTCCCAAGTGGAATCTTCAACAATAGTTTCCTTCCATTTAATGAGATACTTTGAAATTGATCTATTCCTCAGCTGTTGAATTCTTGTGTTAGTGATGGCTTCAGTCTAGCCATGATTTATCCTTCCTCGCCAAGTTAATATAGTTTGAACTGGGATCCTTGTCACCTATAACCTTCTTTAAGCATGAAACATGGAAAACTGGGTGTACTCGTGAAGATGCAGGCAACTCCACTCTGTATGCCATAGTACCAATCTTTAAAAACACCTTATAAGGGCCATAGTAATTTTGTTTTAATTTATTATCCTTCTTGGATGTTTGAGGGACTTCCGTTTGTATGGTTGTAGTATTAAAACACCCAATACCCTACTTCAAAAAATTCTTTCACCATGATGTCGATCTGCTTGTTGTCTCATATGATTATGTGCCATGGTCAGGGTTGTCCTTAATATTTGAGAACTTGTTGTTGATGCTCAATGTGATCTTCCAATTACTTGAAACTTAGATTTTCTTTAGAGAAGAAGGATGGAAGGAGGGTATCCATAGAGTGCCATAAATGGTGCTATTTTTGTTGCAGTATGAAAGGAAGTGTTAGTACCACCATTCTGCCAAGGGGTAACCATTTGAACCATCAGGTGTTTGTTTATCAAAGATGAAGCAACGGAAGGTAGCCTTCCAAACATTTGTCTACTATCTCGGGTTTGTCCATCAGATTGAGGATGATAGGGATGAGCTATGAGCCACCTGAGTACCCAAACAAGAAAAATAATGTCCAAAACCAGTGAAGATGTGGGACTTCTGTCACTTACACAATCTTTGGGTTTCCATGTAAAGTTTCTTTGAACTGCTCTATGAATGCGGTGGCAACCTTACTAGCTTTTGAAGTGGGATGAGAGAGTGCACAAAAGTGTGTGTACTTTGGTCAGTCTAATAACAATCACCATGATGACACTCTTTCCTTTAGACTTTGGTGTAACTCCTATGATGAAATCCATGGAAACCTCCCTCCCAACGCTAACTTTGGATGGCTAATGGCTGTAAAAGACTCCTAATTGTTTCCACCTTATTTTGTTGGCAAACCAAAAATTCTACCACAAACCTTTGAACATTATTTTTATATCATCCCAAAACCTTCTTGACCCATATGGTGGTTTTAAAATCCTGAGTAGCCCTCCCACTGAGAGGTGTAATCCCACAGTACCTTTCTTTGAGTTGGGATTTCTTGGCATAAACATAAGTGGATCTTTTGTACCCATAGTGAATCATTTTTCCATGTAAAATGTATCTGATGTAATCTGGAATCCTGCTACAACCTTTGAAATGAGAGTCCACACTTTTTCGCCATTCTTCCATTCATCCTTTGTTTCTATTATCCAATTGGTTTGGATTAGGATCGAGATATCACAGAGAAAGGTCACAACATATTCATCCTTCCTGAGAGTGCATATGCCACAACATTTTCTTCCATTTTTATAGACGATTTCCAAAATCATAACCCAACAACTTGGCTACCCATTTTGGTTGTTCGTCTGAAGATAGTCTTGTTCCAAGAAGTATTTAAGACTATCATGACCAAGGCTTTGACCTCTTGAAGTGCCTACCTATTAGGTGTAACGGACACCATTTCCTTCAATGCATGTAGTATTGCCACCATTTCCTTCTCATAAAATGGGTTTGTGTAAATCTTTTCCCTTGAGTGGTTTCATCTCTCAAAAGCTAGGGGTTTTCCTTCTTGCATTAGGTCAACACTAATTCCATTTCCCCGATGCATCACATTCCACACAAAGGTTTTTAGAAGTCTCGAGTGGTCAAGACATGATCTTTCACATCACCTCTTTAAGTTGTTCAAAAGGCACTTAGTTGCCTTTGGAGTCCATGTGAAATGTATCCTTCTAGTTAGTGTCATGTTGTTATTCTTCCATAGTGTCAGACAAAATTATAGTAGTAACCTGTCAAACCCAAAAAATCTCCTCCTCGAGATTTTTTAATGCTTTGGAATCGGCCAGTCCATCATGGCCTTAATCTTGTTAGGGTCTACCTGACACCTTCTAAGGAGATAATATGACCCAAATACTCTACCTCTAGCCCAAAAGAATCATCATTTGGATATTTTGGCATATAGTTGTTTCTCCTTTAGTAGTTGTAGCACCTTGTCAACATGTCGCACATTATCCCTCCCAAGACTTGCTATAGATTAGTATATCATCAAAACAACACAAATTTTCGAAGGAAGGGCTTGGAAATGGAATTCATCAACCCTTGAAATGTGGAAGGTGCATCTGTAAGCCCGTGTTGCATGACCAAAAATTCATAATGGCCTCATGACCATAATTTTGTTTTGGGATATCTTCTTCCTACCTGAAGATACCTCAACTAAGATCCAAATCCTTTGTGAAATAGATTTCCATGTAGTTCATCTAACAATTCATCACTCATGGAATGGGAACTTATCTCCTTAAGGTGATCCTTGTTGAGCCTCTATAATCCTGACAAATAACACATGAGCCAACTCTTCCTCAATACCACACTAATCGGTGCAGTAAGAACTTTGGCTAGTTCCACACCTAGCCTCTAACATTTCTTCCAACCATGTGCTCAATTTCACTCTCTGGGGTACAAGGGTATCTGCATGGCCTGATGTTAGGAGTGAACACTCCCAAAATTAGGTGAATATCATGATCAAGATTTCGAGTGGGTGAAAAGACCCTTTTGGAATATATTCAAATACTTTGAAATACTTATCAATGATCCCTTGAGATTTAGAGGAATAGATGGCTTAGATTTTGAACATCTAGTGAGTATAGTTGTGTAACACCTTGATGCCCCTTTTCAATAATTTTTCATGCCATTAGATCTTATTACCTAATTTTACTAAAGTTTTCCATGTGATACCTCTTAACTAATTTCTTTTCCTTCCAATGAAAATTCCCATTAAAATTTATTGAAAAATTAAAATCCACAGTTCTAATGATTGTAACCATTGATTCCTAGTAATAACATCAACACCACCCATGGTATAGCAATCATTGGACTATTCAATACATATCCCACCATAGTAAGACGATCCACAATTTCCTCGAAAGCACTGATAGTTCTCCATACAATCATTACTTGAAACCTGGTGTTGGATATACAAAGCAATTGAGATATTTTAATAATTTGTGGAATGGAACATGAGTACTGTCATAACCAATTAGGACTATTACCTTTTTTATTTTGATATATCCTTCTCGATCTTGAGGGTTTGAGAGGCGACCCAGCCAATGCATTACACAATATTGTGGGGGTCACCAAATGAAATTGATTCTACATTTTCATCTTGAGATGGTTCTTGTTCATGTTCTGTTTCTCCCTCTTCAGAATTCTATGTAGAATAATTTCTCACCACACTTATGTCCCTTATTGAAATTTTGCTATCACAATTAGAGCATAAACCTTTTACTTTTCTATCCTCCAATTGTTGAGGTATCAAACTTGTATGTTGAGGTGTTTTGTGAAGAAGGAACGCTATTCTCTATAGATGTTAGGATTGGTCCCTTCTAGTAGCCATAGCCAGACATTTTTACTTTCAACATTTCTTGCCACCCCTAAATGCATTCTCCAATGATTTGGTTCCCAAAGGCGAACCCTATGTTGAATGTTACTTTAAAGTTCCTATGAATACATTAACTGCGCTCATCTGGAATATATGTTACCCTTTATATTCAATCTTTGGAAGTTCTCAATGTGCTCCTCAACTCAACCCTTTGTTTGAGATTTATCATCAATCATTGGCTAAAGAAGGTATTGCTCCTTGTATCCTCATAGTGTGCTATCATTTCTTCCGTGAAAATTTTCCAAGTGACGAGTGATTTGCGAGAACAAAGCCATCAATACCATACAAATTGATTAGATTCTAAATATAAAGAAGCAATTTGTGAATCGATGAGTTTGTGAGTCCGTGAGTTCAAAGAAGTGGAAAAATGGTTAAGTGTTGAGACTTTTAGGACAAACTTATGAAAGAAAGGTTACAAGACTGTGAGTTTGTGAGTCCGCGAGTCCGAAGAAGTGGAAAAATGGTTAAGTGTTGAGACTTTTCAGACAGACTTATGAAAGAAAGGTTACAAGATTGTGAGTCTATGAGTCCATGAGTCCGCGAAGACGAAAAAATGGTTAAGCGTTGGGACTTATTATGAGTTTGTGAGTCCATGAGTTTGCAAAGATAGAAAAATGGTTAAGTGTTGAGACTTTTTAAACAGACTTATAAAAGGAAGGTTACAAGATTATGAGTCCGCAAAGATGAAAAAATGGTTGAGTGTTGGGACTTATTATGAGTCTGTGAGTCTGCAAAGATAGAAAAATGGTTAAGTGTTAAGACTTTTTAGACAGACTTATGAAAGGAAGGTTACAATATTATGAGTATGTGAAGAAGTGGAAAAATGGTTAAGTGTTGAGACTTTTCAGATGAAATTATGAAAGGAAGGTTACAAGTTTATGAGTCTGCGAGTTCGCGAAGGAAAAAGAAACTAAGTGTTGGTGGTGGGTTCATGGAAGTTATGAAGAAGAAATATGACTTAGATCCACGATGAATCCATTAAAATAGATCAACGAAGGAGAGAGAAAATGTAATGTGAAGTTGTAAGGGAGTTAATTATCAAGAGGTCATGCGCTTTTGATCAGGGCCATCGGATATGAAGGCGGATCGATCCCCACCATAGATTTTGGAGTGAGAGAAGAACTTGGGACTTTGGGTCTCCAGAGATGTTGTAGCTTGTACAAGAACAATAGAGGGTCGAAGGCCCGGTATTCGCAAAGACTATGATATTTTCCCTACAACTAGTAGCCACATCATCGTCAGGGGATGACAGCCTAGGTCACGACTATGCCAAGACAGATGGCATGATAGAGGTGGATCTACGTGGATGCCATGTGGTGAAGGGGATGGCCATAGGCCAAAGACGCCCCAAAGAACATCAAAAGGCTTTAAATTTCATACTAGAGCTTGATTTTTGAGCAAGGTTTCAGTCGTTGGGAAGTTTCTTCAGGGAGGATTGCATCAAGCAAATCAAAATTCGAATTGATGCAATATGTCCTTCATAAATTGATGAAGAAATAACATGTATTCTCATTAATGAAATGTTTTATAATATTCATGTTCCAACAGTAATTATTACATGTAGTTTTCTTGCAAAATTAGATGTACAGAAAGAAACTTTAGTTCTGATATGAGGACCCGAGTTATGGAAGATGGTAAAGGATATTACAACCATGAGGAAGAGATCATAGGTTTGCATGTCGGCATGGGGAGTGCTGAGATAGAGTCAAATGGAAGAAGAAATAGGAAATATCATGTCACTATGAGAAGTCGGCATAGGGAAAGTGAAAAGCTACATGGTTGATAATGAAAAGATTATGAAGGCTCAGGAAGAGATATTTCAGAGCTTAAATATGTTGCGTAATCCTACAAGCACACTTGAAGAGAAATATCTTGACAAAAGAGAGGCTAAGCTTACTAATAGGGCATTGTCATTAAGCAGAAGAGCACTCTGCAGAGAGTGTTGTGTGAAAATGATTCCTAGAAAGAGGATAAGATTACGCAATTGAGAATTGTGTGGTTTTGTTCTAAATTAATCCAGGGTCCATTCGAAAAGAAAGAGGTCAATCTTGTGCAGATGGTTGAAGCACCAAAGAACTGCAAAGGAAAGTGCAGGGAAGGTGTTGCAAGGTTTTCAAGGGTCTAAATAAAAGAAAAGGAATATTAGTATTCAAATGCTATAAAGATTGAATGGCTTGCAAAGGCATGTTAATAGATATTTCACATAGGGTATGAACCCAACAAGTAAAGAATGGCATTGCATGCACAAGAAGCAAGGACGACTCCATAACCTTGAAGATAGAAATATAGTAAAGGAAACAAAAGCTTGTTGCAAAAGCAAGGTGCATGTGCAAATGGAAAAGGGTGGCATTTCCATTGGAGTAGGGTGGTCTTGAATGGCCAAAAACAAAAGTGCTTCACAACAAATCACTCAATGAAGTAAAGAGATATATTTAATATTGAGCAATGCCATGGGTGGAAAATAATGTTAGAAAGAAGATGTGAAAAAAGTATTTCAGAATGTTGAAATGCCAGTCAATGATAATGGTATTCCAAAGCCAGGTTGGTCAAGAAAAACAGGAAGTGGTTAATTAAATTTCAGTGTTAATATTCAGCTGGAATAGTGCATGTCACAACACTATGAATATTGAGAATTTAGCCAAAAGGTGTTGGGACAGAATTCTTTGCATAAAGTAGTCGCAAGATGGCAACACTAGTGGACTAGCTAGTGGCTGGAAATACTTAATGATAAGGTGAGGCTTGGATAGCAGGTGTAGAATAAGGGCCAATGTTGCATAGTTGAGAAAAATAGCAGTGCATAGGGCAACAAGATTATGCACAAATTCAAAGACAACCATATACAACAATAAATCTAAACAATTGATTAAAATGAAATAGATATGCATTGGAGTGCATGATAGAATCGATGCAGGATGCATATAATAAAGATAAAATGCATGTGCATAAAATATGCATGAAAGATCAAATTCTTGGTGCATATTGATGTGTGTTTGTGCATGTAGACATGTTTGAACATGATGGTGGTATGATTATATATATATATATAATGATGATGATGATATGATATTGAATAAAACTAATGATGGAATTTGTATCCAGGAAACATAATTATAGCATGACAATATTGTTGCTTATAGTATCCATCCATATGAAGACAAATGAGGATGGAGAAAATGTTGACCAATAAAATTAGTGAGGGGAGCCGACAAGCTTCTACAAATGAAAAAGATCAGGTAGCATCAAGTAAATTGATAACAACCATGCAAGTATGCATTTTGGGTTGTTATAACGTATAAATGTTGAAGGGAATGAAGGTAAGAATTCCCTCATTCTAATATCAATATTTGAATTGATGAAAAGGAAGGAGGCCTTGAGTATGCAAATATATTTGTTGTTTGAATTCATTTATGGAAAACTAATTGCATACTATGTTATGTTGGTTATGAATTCATAACCGAGTTAAGTCAGGAGACATTACTCTTGTTATAACAATGAATGTAATTTGAGATGGTCATGGGTGAGGCCACGATGAGTTGGATATGGAAAGGCTATAGTGCCATCCAAGTGCATAATGGTTATTCCCTATGTAACTGAGGTTTGGATTGCAACCTTTCCTACACTAAATAGCACTAAGGGATGATGTTTATAGTGTTGTGTATGGGTTGAAGAGGAAAGTATCCAATGGATCAGGCAGGTTATGGGGAAGAGCTTGGATGTAGTATTGAGGCATGGGCCATACCTTCCAACTCACATGGTGGAATACATGACATGAACATATGGTATTCCAGAGTCAATGCAATGATGCATTGCGTAGATGTGGCCATGATTATTAACACATTGGTTTTGTTTATTAGTAAAGTTGATTGCATTATGAAGAGCTTGATGTGTTGATAATACATGTAAAATGAATGATAGTGTCATTCTAGATAATATGATGAATGATAGAGTTCCATTTAATGTGAATAATGGTTGGAAGTGATTGAATTGTTGGGTAGATACAATTCTGAGAGCATTTCATGATCTGCTTATTAAAATATGCATGAATGCTAAAAATCATGTTTGGTTGCAAGAAGTTGAAGAAATTGCAGGCATAAATGGTCTTGGATATGTCAATAATGTAACCCTGTAAGGAAGACTAATATATTCCACTGCAAGAGCCAAACATAACGAGAATAAATCTCATGCGTGGGAATTTTTATTTTCCTGTATAACCAGATTTGAGAAATTAATAATTGGAAATTGATATGATGTGCTAACATTTTGTTTGGTTGCATGGAAATTGAGAAAATTGCATGAAGAATAGTCTTGGATATGGCAGTGGTGTAAGCCATAAGGGAGACCGATACCTGTTGTTGCAAGAACCAAGAAATTATGAGCAGAGGATTCATGTTTGGTAAACTCTATTTTCATGTGTAAAACAAATTTGAAATTTTATAATTATATGACGATGTCTCATACTAATTGTATGCATGTAATGCGTATGGGATGATTACCACAAGTTATATATTGTTAGTGGAAGTCTAGCAACAAGTTGGCATTTGTCTGCATGAGAACACCTTGGCAAATGATGGATCACCTAAGGAAATGTATAACAATGAAAGGGATGTCTGAGCCTAGAGGGTGAGTTGCATTGTCGAAGAACCAGGTTGTCAGGCCTGAAGAATAAACTCATGTGTGAGTTGCACTATCGAAGAACCAAGTTGTTAGGCCTGAAGAGTGAACCTTTGTGTGAGTTGCACTGTCGAAGAACCAAGTTGTCATTCCTGAAGAGTGAACTCCCACGTGATTTGCATTGTCAAAGAACCAAGTTGCCAGGCCTGAAGAGTGAACTCTCGTGTGAGTTGCACTGTCGAAGAACTAGGTTGTCAAGACTGAAGAGTGAAATTCTGTATGAGTTGCATTGTCGAAGAACCAAGTTTTTAGGTCTGAAGAGTGAATTCTTGTGTGAGTTGCACTATTGAAGAACCAGGTTGTCGAGCCCGGAGAGTGAACTCTTGTGTGAGTCGCACTGTAGCAACAAGGTTGTTGCTGGTTATTTTATTGATATTCTTCCTAGCAGTGAGTTCCTTGAGCCCCCATTAGTGAGATTCCTAGTTACCTATGCCAGAGAGACCTTGATAAACGAATGGTGTAGCCCAGGGGATTGAGGACAGTGAAGGGGGAACATTACTTGGGTCAACCTTGATAAATGAATGGGACACCATTCCTTGCATTGGGAAGGTCAATGGGAAGAGAGTTGGTGGAAATCAAGATAATTGTAGGAGAATACCAATGGCTTGTGTATATGTTTTGGGCCAGGGTGCCTTTATATTTATGATTTTTGGGGCCAGAGTGCCTATGTCTCTGTGGTATTGGGGCCAGAGTGCCTATGTAATTGGTTTAGGATGGAATGCCTGTGTGATTTCAGGCTAGAAAGCTTATATGTTGATTATTGGTCGGGGAGCTAGAATTGTAAAATGAAATTATACCTGTAGGGTGTTATGCACTAAGGACAATGCAAAAATAAGGGGGAGGGGATGTAACATCCCTAGTTCTAATCCCTATGAATTATAATGTAATTGTATAAATGTGAATTAGGATGGTGAGATGATGCATTGAGGCGAAGAGCCCATATTGATCTAATGTGGTCAGGGGACAAATTGCATGTTATGAACATTGATTAATTAATAAAAGAAATAATCACTAGTTACGATACAAAAGAGATGAAGAATGACGAGGGGCTATGATTCCACAAGAGAGAGGGGTCCAAGGGGGAATTATTCATGGGAATTAATCCAACCCACATTCTTGAAATTGTTATCTTTGTGTATAACCTTCTATTTGTTGATTGAGTGTATGAGAGGACAATCATTAAACTCATGTAGGAGGGTGGGTGTGAGTGGTCACATCCCATAGTTATTGGAGAGCATGGGTGAAGTAAAATCATCCTTGAGAAGAGTGGGAGTCCAGAAAGCAAGGGGAAGAGGAAATCTGTATGCAGATTTGGGACAGTTTTTACACAGTTTTTGGGTAGCAAAGGGGAGAAAAAGGCTAGCAAGAGGACCAACCATGGTATACTTGAAGGCAACCATTGTTTGGCTGTGTTTGTTATGATGAGTAGAGGCCTGTTTGTCGGAAAATCAAGTTGTAATCCTATGGTGCGATTTCCTATGGAGAAAATGACTCAAAGCCTTTTGAAGGTTGTTGTGAGAAAATATGAAACAATCGAGAGTTCCTAGAGTTCCCAACTGAGTGATTCCTGGCCAACCGAATGCACTAGTGGCCCTGAAAAATGAATGGTATAGCCCGAGGGACTATGAGCAGTGAAGGGGGTGCATTCCTTAGGTAGTGCAGGTTGTGGGGAAAAGAGAGAGTTGGAGGTTTGGAAATGTTGTGAGACTAGAACCTAAGTTTGGGGCTGCTCTATGTGGAGAGTGGATAGCTAGTGGGCTAGATCTCCTTGTGGACTCATAGCCTCAGCTCGGGGGTGGCTTGCTAATGAGAGAAAATGATCAAAAGTGCCTATGGCTGGGAGGTTCATCCTTTGTTTGCATCCAGTTGGTTAATCATTAACAGATAAGTGTTTATGTTATGTTCTTATGTTAATTTTGTTGTGTAAAAGGTTTACATGAATGTTGTGTGTCTATTGTTTGCTTGAACAAATGTATTCATGTTTAATATATGTTTCTAGATGCATTTATAACTATGGTATCAGTCAAATGGTCAAATATGTGTGTGATCTGTGGCTTGTAAGCTACATGAATTTAATTAGCAGTAAATTTTAATAATTTGATGAGTTTCCACACAGAATGTCGCTCAGTTGGGTGTTGGGCACGTTATATTATGGTATCAGAGTTGTTAAAGAGAAAGATTTTGTGTGATGTGGCCCAGCTTGTGTGGTTGGGTACATTACATGTCTATTGACCCGAGGTGTTTTATCATTGCCCCAAAGGACTCGTTCTCTGTATCTAGTCTTCTAGTTCCTCCCTTTTTTTTTTGATAGGGATTTTATCATATTGAAATCTCCCCCTACAATCCAATGTTGTTTTTGCAGAGTTGTACCCAAAAAATTTAAAGCATCCAAGAATTCTCTCTTTTGGCATGTAGTTAAGGGGTCATATGCATTTGAACCATACCCCTTCTCTAGAGAGCCCGTGACCCTAAATATTACAGTTATAATTATCTGAAGACTGGAGTACACCTATATAGCCAGGATATTTGTGTCCCACATGATGAAAATCCCTCCCAAGGCCCCTTCTGCTTCTATCGCTTCTAGTGCACAACCTTTCCAGACTTTCTGAGCTATTATTTTCATCGTCTCCTTGTCACATTTTGTTTCTTGTAGCATAATTATATTTGCTTTCTCCTGGCTGAACCTCTTCAGTAACATCATGTGCTTAGATGGGGCATTGAGGCCTCTGACATTCCATGACATAATCTTCAACACTTTGGTTGGGGGTGGAAATATTTCTCCTGTAGTCCTACCATTTGGCCAGAATCCACCAGGAGGGCCCCTATTTCCTCAATATTTTTTTTGTGGGGTTTCCTACCCCTCTTCCTCTCCCCCCCTGGAGTTTTTTTAGAGGTTTGAGTGGGTTAGTTTTGATCCCTAGGTTACCTGTAGTGGAAGACGAAGAGGCCTAATATGCACCTATGCCTTTACCTTTCATCAAATCCCTTTGCAGTTTGTGCAGCTGGTGGATTGGCATATTATTAACTTCTTGTTCTCCATATTTTTCTCTTAGGGTTAGGGATGTCATGTTCACCTCAACTTCGTCCAGATCCATGTCATGTGTTGTCTTTGCTTCTCCTCCTCTTATGACTCAAATTATTTCTCATGTGTATCTTTCATCTCTTCTTCCCCCTCTACCAACTGATCTATCCCCATATATGGGGAAGTCTTCCTACATCTTGGTAGTTCCTCTCCCTTTGTGTGACTAGATTTTGGTCTTGTGGTGTCTCCTCCTCTCTCTATTCATTAGTGTCCCACTCCATATCTTGGAATCAATTAACATTATTCTTTTATGGAACAACCACTTCTTGTTTGTTTTCCTTTCTCCCTGCTTTCCTCTTGTTGGATATTTTTTAGAAACCCTCCTGGTCGACCTCCTCCTTGGATTTGTTTGTTGGGTTTATCTCATTTAGGGGGAAATTCCCAAATAGGTGTCCATGAACATGGTTGTTTTTGCATCGAAATGGTATATGTTCATAGTCTAGGGTCTGTGTCCAATCATTATCTTGATATGAAACTATGATTGACTCTGGAAGGGCTCTTGCTACGTTCATGTAAACACATATTCTGGCATAAGAAATGTACCTGATTGATTTGGTTACCTCCGAGATCTTAATGAATGTGCTGTGTGTGTTCTCGATTCCCTCAAAGGTTTCATGATCCCAAAACTCTTGTGGTAGCAAGTATAGTCGAATCGACACTGGAGCTGCTGCAAAATCTTCCTTCTCCGAGGAAAATCTTTCCGTCCAGTACCTCATATGCAGAACGATCGAGTTGAAACAATATGGACCCTCTTCAAAGACTTTGTTTCTGTCCTCTGATGAGGATAATATGACTGTGAAAAATCCCTTAGAACCTAACTATAGATCCATTTTCCCTTTCACCTTCTAGTGGGATTTGATCTAGACTAGTAAGGCCCTTTTTTTATGGCCAAATACCCATAAATTTTATGATTAGCGCATGATGTTTCATCCATTGGATGTAGCCTCCAAGGTGCGCCGAGGTGACCTCATATTTGGCATTCTCACTTGCTTTGGCCAGACAACAGTTCTGCATATGCTTCCCCTCCCCATTGTCTACACCCCATTGTCTACACCCCCCATTTCTACATCTCCTCCCCGTGACTCAAAAACCCCCACCACAACATCCTTAAAGGTCTTTTTTGCTGTCGCGGATAGATCTTCCCAGTTTCTTAAGCTGCAGGAGGCTCTGCCATATCTATTGTAAACCCCTCCCTGCAGTCCTGTAACAACCAAACACCCTCCTCATAGAGAGTCATGCACCACCGACACACGTGAAACCCTAGGCACTCAACCCACACCTTCCGCCCTCATTTTTTTTTACTTTTCATCACGATATTATCGCGAAAGAAAATTTATATTCTTGGGGATGGCTATTAAAACTCTTTTAACAAGGGGAATTATTTTCCCCGCCTCCATCTTTAAAAAACAAAGAGAAAAAGTTTAAATATTAGATGATTTGGATTCTTTATAGCAATCACCACTAAAATTTACCTATATAATTTTTTGTCAATTTGTCAATTATTATTTCTGAAATTGCATTTAATGTATAAATAAATTCAACACCTTAAAAACCCCTATTTCACTTGATTTATGTAATCTCAACCATTGATATTTACAATTCCAACAAATTCTTTTGAATTTATATATAAAAGTAGCTAGAAAAATATAGCTAAAAGATATTCAAATTAACATGTATAGAATACGTTAAACTAAGATAAGACAACTATTTTGTCAATTGGGTGTAGTTTGGATGGTTGTGAGGAATGATTGTTATTCTCCCCACCAACAAAAAAATAGAGATTTTGTCTAAATTTACATCTCGGGATTCTGGCCAAAAAAACCTAAAAGGTAGAACGTTTAGCCAACGCCGCTTGCTTATACATGTAAATGTGGCCGTTGCCTTGGCCCCGCCCTTCTGTCACAGCACGTGCAAAGCACATCTTCCCGACTCCCTACCACACCGCTGTCGGCCAATGACATGCGGCCGCGCAGTGCCGAGAGTCATAGCCAGCGTGGCGGCCACGCTGTCTGCTGGCTGTCGCCATTTAAAAATTCTTTCCTTACCGTTCCTTTAATCATCAGTCATTCATAGCTAGGAGAGATATTTTATATTATTTTTTGTGGGACACGTGTACATTGCCAGTTGGCTGTGCCAGGTGCAGAGTAAGATTAATATGCGCGATTCTCAACCCTTTATCCTGTGCAAATTCCGGGACTCACATTTCTCAGTCTATTCTG
>SNQJ01S0148428.1:0-14072 GCA_010110895.2 Picea sitchensis | reverse complement strand
TTTTGGACAGGTTCATTTGGGTGATGATGCACCATGCAAAATTGTTGGAATGGGAAAGGTAAAAATAAAGCAAAGCAATGGAAACCAATTGTTGTTGAAAGATGTAAGACATGTTCCAGATCTAAGGAAATATATAATTTCAACAAGGAAGTTGGAAAGTGACGGTTGTATATCCATATTTACAGATAAGGTGTGGAAGGTCACTAAAGGATCATTGGTGATAACAAAAGGAGAGAAGGTAGGTACATTGTATTTATGTATTGGTAATATTGACTCTTCTATCTATTTAGCTTCTACAGGAGTGGATACATCACTGTGGCACCATAGGCTTGGAAACATGAGTGAGAAGGGGATGCAAATACTTCACAAAATAAATTTGTTTCCAGATTTTAAACAAATTGATTTATATTTATGTGAGCATTGTGTTTATGGAAAACATAAGAGAGTCAGATTTCTCAGATTTGGAAAAGAAAAAAAGAGTGAAAGGTTAGAGCTTGTGCATAAAGATGTATGGGGACCATATTAGGTATCATCTCTTGGTGGCTCTCGTTATTATGTTACTTTTATTGATGATGCATGTGACACCCCAAGGATGTGCCCCCGTTATATTATGAATTGTAATAATGTTTTGTAGGCTGGTGAGCCGAGTGTTGATAAGATGTTGGGCTCATGTGTTTATTAGGTCAGAAAGCCTAAGTGTTAAAGGCCAAGAACCTATTTTTGTATATGTAATTATGAAGAACATTAATAGATATTAAACATCGCTGTGTGCAGACCGACCATGAAGAAAGAGTGATGGGGGACTAAGATTCCACAGGGTGGGTAAAGGAAAAGGGGTTGAAAGGTTGGAAAAAAGGGGCCAAGATTAGGGGATTAAGTCCTTGAGAATACTAATTTATTATTATTCCAAAGCTGTGTGACAAACATGCTTTTATCCTAAGTCCTGGGAAAGGCATCGCGTGCAAAAAGGGAACACATGCATCTCCAGGAAGACAAGTGTCGACCTGGGCACATGAAGTTAAAAGCTGAAGCATCAGCTGTGTTGGGGGTTGACTTACCATTTACCATCCTTTTTGAATTAGGTAGAGTCTCCATGAGTGCCCTCTCTATACCCTCACGCATTTCTGAAAACCAGAACCGTGAAGCCGACCGGTGTATTCCCATGAATCCCGTGGCCTCTGTATTCGACCTTTGCAATATTCATGCACGCACCTAAGACCCGAAATCAGTGAACCGTTATGTGTCTTCTGAGGAATCCGACACCCGAGTAATTTCCTTAGTTGTGCCATGTCTTAGCATGGGCTATTTCCACCTGCGGCGCCATGCCCATCTGCTGTTGCTACTGTCATCCCTGTGTGAATGAGTGCTAAACCATTGCTGTTGTTCTCACCTGGCTGGAGCTGAGTCGAGGAGTGTGCTGAAGAAGTGGGTTGTCAGGCCCGTGGTAGAAGAGGCAGGTTGTCAGGCCTGTGAGTAGCTCTTTCCAGGTGAGAGAGTTTGCCGGGAATTAGTTTTCTCTTAGAGAGAGTCCAACACCATCTACATAGCTCTGAGAATTCCTGATCCAGCCTATTGCCGAGACCCAGAGAAGGAGGTGAAGAAACTGATGGACTGTGCTTGTGAAGGTGTATACTCTTGGGTGGAACAGGAATGTGGGGAATATGATTCCGTGAGTAGTGGGCGTAAGAAGGCTCATGGAGAGAATCCTTTCGGTTGCTCTGTGCAGTTTTCCTGTAACCTCAACCTAGTCTAGGATTCCCTTGCCCTGGGTGGAGCTTGGTCCCATCTCGGAGGTGACCCACTGCTGAGCATGATGAGTAGAGTGGTCTAAGGCTGGGAGGTTCGTGGAAGGTCTGCACGTAGTTGGTGGAGTTACTCCAGTTCCAAAGATAAGTATCATTATGTGTTTAATTTCAATTAAAATGCATGTCTGTGATGCTTGTATGTTTTCATGTATTTCATTGAATGTATGAATTACTGTTAATTCCATTAATTATGTATGTTAGCAGTAATTCTGTGTTTACTCTGTATTGTTTGGTTAAATATGCATATTAAATATATATGTATGAGAATGTTCCGCGTAGTAGCGTTTCCCGACAGTGGGGTTGATGTCCGAGGACGTTACAATATGGTATCAAATCATGGTTTCAACACTGATCCTGGATGGGTGGGATAAGTGGTCTTTGGACCCAAGGTTTCGAGTCGAAATGGTGTTTAGAGGAACCAATTTCGAACCTTAGAATGTTTCTGAGTGCCAAGGGGTTACTTGGCCGTGTTACGAAGCTCAGGAGGAGTAGCGATAGAATAAAACTATAGCCGGTGTGGTATTTGACCACAGAGAGAGAGAGATAAACACTTGGGATGTTGGAGCCATAGGTTTTGTTCGGAAGGAGAGGAAAAACCTTTACGACCGTCAGATCTGGAGAAAGTGCAGAAAGGGTAACCTGGAATCACTTCGGAATTCGCGACGTCGGTGAAACTGAATGCAAAGGTAAGAGAAAGGCTGAAACCCAAAGCTCCGAAGTCTGAAGGAAATCTACACCGTAGATCGTAGGAAAAGATCCCGACCGTTAGATCCGTGTCCAGGAAGGCAAAGGGAAGTCACTTTGGAGGATTTCAAGTGTGGAGTGTGACAAACTCTCGAAGTCCTGAAGGATGAAGTAGATCACAACTGTCCATTGCGAAGGACACGCATCAAGAGATCATGTACTTTGGGTGGAAGTACTTCGGGAGGAGGCAAGTGATGTGAGTTTGAAACTCCCGAAGCCCGAAGTGCCGAAGTCACTCATAACTGTTGATCATGAAGGAGGACACGCGTTGGTGGATTGTGAACTCTGGGAGAAAGAGCTCTGGGCAAAAACGAGCATAGAGGAGTTGAAACTCCCGAAGTCCGAAGCTTCGAAGCCCGAAGAGACGAAGTGGTGAGTCATGATGACATCACCTGGAGGTGACGTGGACACATGGGTTATGTGCCAAGTGTAAGTGGATTCCGAACCGTGGAAAGTTGAGTTGGCATTAGGAACATGACGAGTGTCACCCATCTGAATGGGCCACGTATCAGTCGCTAGTATTCCGCCATGTGGAATCCTTTATGAGTAGGTTTAGTGGGGCATGAGGTTGCATAAAATAGTTAAAGGTCGAAGGACCCACAGTGGCATTGATAATGATACATCAAGATCAATGACCATGAGAAATTGCGGGGACCCAAGTTGAACGGAAGCTAATTCTCCAAGGCGGTCCCGCAATCCAAATCGTGGTTTCATTGAGGGGATACATGTAAGCATTAGAAGAATTGCGGGATGAAAGGAAGGTTGCTCCAAACCACCGTTGCATGCACCCGCAATTAAAAACGTTAAGTGATGTGACGTAATGACGTCACCAAAGGTGATTGGGAATGTTCGGAGATTAACAATTCGGATGTGCGGATGTGAGATCCTCCAAAGCTCTGAAGTCCCGAAGACCCGAAGACCCAGAACTCAGGAACCTGAGGTTCCATAGTAAGTGTTAGCCGTTGGATGCCGGGTAGACATGGACTGTTGATCCACTCTACTTCGCGATTTCGATAACTATGAACTCTGAGAGATTGTTGTTTTGTGCTTTGAAAATATTCTGAAGCCAAAGGCTTGAGTAAGCGCTTATTGATCTAGTGCTTGGTCATGACCCATGGTCGCGTGGGTTGGGGACTGAGAGAAAGGGGCTAGTACCCGGTAACATCACAGAGCAGAGCCCTGAAATAAAATGGATTTTGAAAGTTTTCTTGAATCATATTTGTTTATGAATGTTGTGGGATTTGTTAAGGAATGCTAACCTGACAAATTCCGGTTGTCTGCACGTTATGTTTGTAGAAGTTTAATGAGTGCCAGAACTGAATAGAGTTGCCACTGAGTGAAAATAAATGGAGGAGGCACATAATGCTTCCAGTTCAGAGAATGAAGCTAAAGGGATGGATGTTCATTTGGGAGTTGAAGGGTCAAACTCCAATGAGCATGGAGAAGAGATAGATAAGGAAGGGAATATGATGAAAATCATTGAAAGATTGCAGAAAAATGCCCAAACTTACCGAGCAGATAGCAGAAAGATCATTGAAGATTAGGAACAACATGGAGAATTCAACTTAAAGTTGATGAAGAGTCTGGAGAGAATAGAAAATAAGTTGGACAAGGAGAGAGACTCGAGCAAAACAGGGAGTCACCAGACTTCTGAGGGAAGAAGATCAAGGAGTGTTGGTAGACACCATCATCACTCCCAAGGTCACTCCAAGAGGAGGGAACACAATAGTTCAATCCCATCTCCTACCAGAAAGTACAGGAGATATAGAGTGGATGAAATGAAAGGAGAAATGAACAAGATTAATCCTCTTACGTTTGATGGAGAAAATAAGAAGGAGGAAGAAGCCGAAACATGGTTGCTTGGCATGAGGAAATATTTCCAACTACAAAATTATTCCTCTCATGTAGAAGGAATAATTGTGATGTATAAACTGAAAGGAAAAGCATCCATGTGGTGGGATCAACTTGTCCAGGTGCAACACATTAGAGAGAACGATGTCACTTGGAAAGAATTCAAGAGGTATTTCGAGAAGAAATACTTGACTAAAAGATACTATGATAGAAATATGAAAGATTTCTTTGAACTCAAACTGGGTAGCATGACCATTGATGAATACGAACGAAGATTTTTGGAATTTCTGTCAAGATTCAAAGGTATCTGAGTGGACTGCCACCTTCCATCAGTGACAAGATCCAGTATGATGACCCTAAGACTATGGAAGAAACTGTAAGAAGAGAGAAACAATTATATGAGTAGCAAAGAGAAAAGCCTGCTTTTCAGAAGGCTTGGGATGACCAAAAGAAGTTTAAGAAAGAGCAGAGGCAGAAGGGAAACAAACCTCCCTTTTAAATAAATAGTGCTCAAGGACAACCATCGTTTAGAGAGCCGAGAATGGATAATGCAGGGGAACAAAGGCCAAGGTAGATGCCCATTCAATGTTGGGGCTATCAGGGGAACCACAAGTACAGAGATTGTCCCCAAAAAAATGGCAAAGTGAGACCTGTCCATAATGTTCAGCAAGCTGAAACAGTGGAAGACATGGGCAATAGAATACCAAGAATCTACGCAGCCCTGGACAACAAGCAAGCATAATATCAGTCGCACATGATTGAAGTGGAAGGTATGATCAACAACCATGCCTTTACTATTTTAATTGATTCAGGGGCTAGCCATAGTTATATAGATCCTAGAGTGGTGGAAAGTTTTCAATTATCGAGAAGCAAACCTGAAAAAGTCTTGGTTAGTGCAGCTGGCTACATGAACCAAGAGGAAAGTCATTGAGTTAGTTAAGTCCTTTCCAATGGAAATTAATGGACTGAGCACAAGGACTGAATTGAACATTATGCCTTTAGGTTCTTATGAATGTCTAGTTGGGATGGACTGGTTGGACCAACACCATGCCATCCTGGACTGTTGTAACAAGGAATTCACTTTCTTGGATGAGGAAGGAAATTGGAAAACAGTCCAAGAAATTTCTAGAGCTTTTTATATTAGATAAATCTCAGCAATACAGCTGAAGAAGTGCTACAGGAAAGGTTGTCAATTATTTGCACCCCATGTGGAGGAAGCATCTAAGGATGAAGTCTCAAAGATTGGAGATCATGCGGTACTAAAGGAGTTTGAAGATGTATTTCAGGAGGTACCCAAACTACCCCGGAAGAGAGATATTGACTTCTCTATAAACTTGATGCCTGGAGCAGCTCCAATGTCGAAAGCTCCTTACATAATGAGTACGCCAGAGCTGAAAGAACTGCAATTGTAGCTTGAAGAGCTTCTGAAGAAGGGGTATATATGCCCAAATGTGTCACCTTGGGGAGCTCCGGTCCTGTTCATGAAGAAGAAGGATGGGACGTTGATATTGTGCATCGATTTCAGACAGTTACACAAAATGACTGTTAAGAACAAGTATCCTCTGCCGCGGATCGATGATCTCTTTGACCAGTTGAAGGATGCTAAGATATTTTCGAAAATAGATCTTAGATTAGGATATCGCCAGGTAAGAGTTAAGGATGAATACATCAGCAAGACCGCATTCAGAATAAGGTATGGTCATTATGAATTCACAGTGGTGCCATTTGGGTTGTCAAATGCACCCGCTGTTTTTATGTGCTTGATGAATGGTGTATTCAAAGACTATTTGGACACTTTTTTCATAGTCTTTTTGGATGACATCCTTGTGTATTCCAAGTCGGAGGAATATCATGAACAACATCTAAGGATGGTTCTACAGGTGCTAAGAGAGCACCAACTATATGCTAAGTTGAGAAAATGCTCGTTTTATAAAAAACAGATCCATTACTTGGGGCATATCATTTCAAAGGACGTGATAGCTATAGATCCTGAGAAGATAGAAGCCATCAGAGAATGGTCAGCACCTAAAAATGTGACATAAGTCAGATCCTTTATGGGTCTAGCGGGCTATTATAGAAGGTTCATTGCAGGGTTCTCAAGAATAGCTCACCCTATCACTTCCTTGCAAAGGAAGGAGAAGAAGTTTCAGTGGACAAAAGAATGTGAGAAAAGATTTCAGTGATTGAAGCAACTGTTAACCAGTACTCCAATCCTAAGGATTGTAGATCTGAATGAAGAATTTGTAGTGTGTACGGATGCATGAAAAGAAGGACTGGGACGATTCCTCAGTCAGAATGGGTTCATAATTTTTTATGAATCTAGAAAGTTGAAAGAGCACGAAAGGAACTATGAAACTCATGATTTTGAGTTGGTGGCCATCGTTCATGGTCTGAAGAAATGGAGACATTACCTCATGGGAAGGAAGTTTGAACTGAGGACATACCATAACGGTCTGAAGTATTTGTTTGATCATCCAACCTTAAATGCTAGGCATAGTAGATGGTTGTAATTCCTTTGTGAGTACGACTTTGATATCAAGCATATCAAACGAAAAGAGAACAAAGTGGATGATGCACTCAGCAGGAGAGTGCATGAATTACATGCTACAACCATTAGCATGTACTGAACTGATATTAAAGACAAAATTTCGGAGGCTGCAAATACAGATTTTCAGTACCGGGATTTGTTAGCAAAGCTACAACAAGGTAAGATGCCACAGAAAGTGGAGAATTATAAATTGGAAACCGACAAAACACTTCTATACAAGAACATAATTTATGTACCTAACATCCAGGAATTGAAACTTATGATTTTGAAAGAAATGCATAATGTGCCTTATGCTGGGCACCCTGGATATCAGAAAATAGTGGCAGTAGTCAAAGGCCACTACTTTTGGCCAGGTGTGAAGAAATAGATTGCATAATACATCGCCAGATGTATGGAGTGTCAGAAGGTTAAAGCTGAGCACATACGCCCAACAGGGTTGCTACAACCTTTACCCATTCCTAAGTGGAAGTGGGAAGTGGTGACAATGAATTTCATCACGGGATTGTCCATAATTGACAATCAACATGATTCAATAATGGTGGTGGTGGACAAGCTTACGAAAGCTACCCATTTTATTCCACTAAAGACTACTCACAAGGAAACTAACATTGTTGATATTTTTATGAGGGAAATAACACGATTGCATAGTATTCCCAAGACAATTGTGTCTAATAGGGACCCAAAATTTACCACAAAATTCTGGAAAGGGTTATTCAAGGGGTTTAGAATAAATCTGAACTTCAACACTACTTATCATCCTGAGTTTGATGGACAGACAAAGAGGGTGAACAAAGTCAATAGAAGTTCCTTGAGGTTGGGAAACTGTTCGAAGTTGGCAGCCAGATTTTGTGGGCCATTTGAAATCCTAGAAAGGATTGGGCCAATTGCATATATGCTTGCATTACCTGCATCCATGACTATACATAATGTGTTTCATATTTCATTGCTTAAGAAATATATACCTGATGCTAATCATGTAATCGATTGGAATGTGATTCAGGTGGAGAAAATAGGTGTCTTGCAAGTGCATCCTGTGCGCATATTGGACTGGAAAAGAAAATAGCTCCAGAATCAAGCCATAGGTCTTGTAAAGGTCCAGTGGACCTGATACAGTCCCAAGGATGTGACATGGGAGCATGAATATTCTATGCGGGCATAATACCCACATCTTTTTGAAGATTTTGAAAATCTTTCTGATGCTGTGTAAAGAGTTGCACTGAGGATAGTGCAAAAATAAGGGGAGGGGATTGTAACACCCCAAGGACGTGCCCCAGTTATATTATGAATTGTAATCATGTTTATGAATTGTAATCATGTTTTGTAGGCTGGTGAGCCGAGTGTTGATAAGATGGTGGGCTTATGTGTTTATTAGGTCGGAGAGCCTAAGTGTTAAAGGCCAGGAACTTGTTTTTGTATATGTAATTATGAATAACATTAATAAAGATTAAACATCGCTGCGTGCAGACTGACCATGAAGAAAGAGTGATGGGGGAATAAGCTTCCACAGGGTGGGTAAGGGAAAAGGATTTGAAAGGTTGGAAAAAGGGGCTAAGCTTAGGGGATTAATTCTTTGAGAATAATAATTTATTATAATTCCAAAGCTGTGTGACAAACATGTTTTTATCCTAAGTTTTGGGAAAGGCATCGTGTGCAAAAAGGGAACGCATGCAACTCCAGGAAGACAAGTGTCGACCTAGGCGCATGCAATTAAAAGCTGAAGCATCAACTGTTTTGGGGGTTGACTTACCATTTTCCATCCTCTGTGAATTGGGTAGAGTCTCCACGAGTGCCCTCTGTATACCCTCACGCATTTATGAAAACCAGAACCGTGAAGCTGACTGGTGTATTCCCATGAATCCCATGGCCTTTGTATTCGACCTTTGCAATATTCATGCATGCACCTGAGACTCGAAATCTATGAACCGTTCTGTGTCTTTTGAGGAACCCGACACCTTAGTAATCGCCTTAGTTGTGCCGTGTCTTAGCGTGGTCTGTTTCCCCCTGCAATGCCATGCCCATCTACTATTTCTACTGTCATCCTTGTGTGAATGAGTGCTGAACTGTTGCTGTTGTCCTCACCTGGCTGGAGCTGAGTCGAGGAGTGTGCTGAAGAAGCGGGTGTTAGGCTCGTGGTAGAAGAGGCAGGTTGTCAGGCCTGTGAGAAGCTCTCTATAGGTGAGAGAGTCTACTGGGAAGTGGTTTTCTTCCAGAGAGAGTCCAACACTAGCTATAGAGCTTTGAGAATTCTTGATCTGTCTTGTTGCCGAGACCCAGAGAGGGAGGTGAAGAAACCGATGGATTGTGCTTGTGAATGTGTATACTCTCGGGTAGAACATACATGTGGGGAATGGGATTCTATGAGTAGTGGGCGTAAGAAGGCTCCTGGAGAGAATCCTTCCAGTTGCTCTGTGCAGTTTTTCTGTAACCTCAACCTAGTCTAGGATTCCCTTGCCCTGGGTGGAGCTTGGTCCCAGCTTGGGGATGACCCACTGCTGAGCGTGATGAGCAACGTGGTCTAAGGCTGGGAGGTTCGTGGAAGGTTTGCACATAGTTGGTGGATTTACTCCAGTTCCAAAGATAAGTATCATTATGCGTTTAATTTCAATTAAAATGCATGTCTATGATACTTGTATGTTTTCATGTATTCTGTTGAATGTATGAATTACTGTTAATTCCATTAATTCTGTATGTTAGCAGTAATTCTGTGTTTACTATGTATTGTTTAGTTAAATATGCATATTAAATATATATGTATGAGAATTTTCCACGTAGTAGCATTGCCCAAGAGTGGGGTTGATGGTCGGGGACATTACAATGCAACTAGAAAAACTTGGATTTATTGCATTCGACAAAAATATGATGTTTTTGATACTTTTAAGAAATGGAAAGATTTGGTTGAGAATGAGACATGAAAAATGTTGAAGTGCCTTAGATCAGATGATGGAGGTGAGTATTGCAACAAGGATTTTGATGATTATTGTTCATACCATGGTATTTGTAGAGAGAATACAGTTCCAGGAACACCACAAGAAAATGGTGTGTCAGAAAGGATGAACAAGAAAATCATGGAGCGTGCAAGGAGTATGATATTGCATGCTGGTTTCCCCTTAAATTTCTGGGCAGATGTTGTAGATACTGTTGTTTACTTAATAAACAGAGGACCTTCAAGCTCTTTGGATGGTGGAATTCCATAGGAGGCATGGACAGATAAAAAGGTAAACTATTCTTTTTTGAAGACTTTCGGTTGTGAAACATTTGTCCATATTGATAAAGAAAATAGAACAAAGCTTGAGGCAAAATCGAAGAAGTGTACCTTTATTGGACACTGTGTTAATGATTTTGGTTATCACTTATGGGATTATGAAAATAAAAAAATCATTAGGAGTAGAGATGTCATATTCAATCAGAAGGTCATGTACAAAGATTAGTTGCAGGGAAAGAAACAGGAAAAATAAAAACCAAAATACACAGTGCTTGATGAGATCATTGAAAAAGAAATTCCAAAGGAACCAGAAAATAAAAATGTACAACAATAGGAGCAACAAGTACCTCAAACTCCTGCAAGTGTTGTTAAAATATCTACTAAGGTAAGTATACCCCCATAATGATACTCTCCTTCATTGTATTATTTATTGTTGACTGATTCTGGTGAACCAGAGTGTTATGAAGAGGCAATGCATGTAGACACCAAAAAGAAATGGGAGCAAGGAATGAAAGAGGAAATGGATTCCCTGGTAAATAATGAGACTTGGGATTTGGTTCAATTGTCTGCAAGAAAAAGAGCATTACAAATAAATGGGTTTACAAGTTGAAGGAAGAAGATGGAGGAAAAAAGTGGTACAAGGCTAGACTTGTTGTAAAGGGGTTTGCACAAAAGAAAGGTATATATTTTGATGAAATATTTTCTCTTGTTGTTAAAATGAATTCAATTAGGACTATTTTAAGTCTTGTGGCAGTAGGAGATTTACAACTTGAACAATTAGATGTAAAAACAACTTTTCTCCATGGGGATTTGGAGGAAGAGATTTATATGCAACAACCACAGGGGTATGAGGTCAAAGGGAAAGAGAATTTGGTATGCATGTTGAAGAAGAGCTTGTATGACCTAAAGAATCTCCAAGGAAGTGGTGTTTGAATTTTGACATGTTTATGACATAACGAGGTTATAGCAAATGTCATTCTCATCACTATGTTTATTTTAAAAGGCTAGAAAATGGAATCCATATTATCTTGCTATTGTATGTATATGATATGCTTGTTGCAGGGTCTAATACGAAGGATATAAATGTGCTCAAGAAGAAGTTAGCTAATTCATTTGCGATGAAGGATTTGGGTGCTGCAAATAAAATCCTTGGTATGAGAATAAAAAGAGACAGGAAAAATCACAAATTGACATTGTCTCAGGTGAGTACATAGAGAAGGTGTTGGAGAGGTTTAAAATGCAGAATGAAAAACCAGTTAGTACACCTTTGGCCATCCATTTCAAATTAACTAAGAAAATGTGTCCCAAGACATAGGAGGACATAGAATACATGTCCAAGGTCCCTTATTCATCAACAATTGGCAGCTTGATGTATGCAATGGTTTGCACAAGACTAGATATTGCACATGCAGTGGGAGTTGTGAGTAGGTATATGAACAATCCAGGTAAAGAACATTGGGAGGCATTAACGTGGATTCTCAGGTATTTGAGAGGTACTGCTACTCATGCATTATGTTTTGAAGGTTCAAACATTGTTTTACATGGATATGTTGATTCAAATATGGCATGTGATAAATATAGCAGGAGGAGCACCACAAGGTATGTTTTTATTGTAGGTGGAACATCAATAAGTTGGATTTAGAAACTGCAAAAGGTTGTTGCACTTTCAACAATAGAGGTAGAGTATGTTGCTGCTACATAGGCTAGTAAAGAGATGATTTGGTTACATAGGTTTATGGAGGAATTGGGAAAGAAGCAAGAGAATAATAGGTTGTAATGTGATAGTGAGAGTTCCATTCATCTTGAAAATAACTCAGCCTTCCATTTGAATACTAAGCATATACAAATCATGTACCATTTCATACGTTCCATCTTGGAAGATGAACATTTGAAGTTGGAAAAGATACACACTAGATAGAATCCTGTAGAAATGTTAACAAAGGGAGTAACCTGGGAGAAAATGAGTTCCTTCTCAGTTTCACTTGGTCTTCAATAATGAAGGTGAAGATGAGAAATTTTCCAGGTCCAATAAAGATCATAGTCCAACAGATACAATAACGATGGAGTTGTTGATATCAGTCTCCAAGTGGGAGATTGTTGGTTGTGGAGCCTGATTATTCAAAGGTGTTTGTTTTCAGTCGTGTTTATACCCCATGAAGACTTTACACCCCAGAAGAATGTACACTCCTCCACGTAGGGGAGTGCAGGGGGGTTACCCCCCCTGCGCGGTCCGGGGGAAAGTGGTGGTTCGGGGGCAAATCCCATGAAGGAAAAATTTCCTTGTAAATGTATATTGTAATTTCATAGTAAATCTGGACCATTCATTATAAGGTCAGAGATCTGACGGTAGAATTTATGTTAGGGTTTTTTTCCCTAGAAGGAAACCCTCTTTTATGAGGGAAATGTATTGCGACTATGTAGTATTGCAAATATTATATTCCGAGTGAGGAGATTGTGAGAGAAATAAGAGGAAGTTACAACGGGTGTGCTGTAGGTTGTATCCCTTCATTTGCTGGATAATAATAAAGGAAGGACCTGGGAATTTCTCTGGTGGACGTAGCATGTTGGCCCTTGAACAAGTTTTGTGGAAACATTGGTCGTGTTTGACCACTTTTGGGACTTCGACAGGCTGGTCGAAGATGGAGCGCCCATGAGAAGCAAAGATCGCATGAGCTCACTTGTTTTGTGGACCCAACAAGGGGTTCATTAGGGTTTTTGTATTAGGGTTTTTGGATGTCGACCCATGGGTTCACCCGTGTTTAGGCCTGGTTGTAAGGGATGTAAAAGTATATATAGGAAGAAATGTAATATATAATGGGGTGTGCTTAGTGAAAGAGATCCGATATTGGCTATGCACATAGTATATTTGGCTTAGTGCAAGGGATTGTAAGTGATTTGTGTAATCTGGTTGTGTAAAGTAAGGATTTGTGCTATTAAGGAGTGGCTCTGTGCCTTGAACTAATTCCGAGGAAGCTGGATCTAATGCATTGTGCGCATATCACCTTTCCACACTGTTGTTGGGAAAAATACCCTACGAACTAGCAAACTAGGGTCAGACTTGCATGCAGATGATGACCGTAAAGAAATTAATTTTTAATCTACCACCCAAAACTTAAACCCCTCTTTCAAAATACATGCGTGGAAAGAAACTACTAACCTTTTTACTGATGTTTGGTGTAGATCCTCCGTTGCGCTTTGTCCGCTCGCTGGCGCTGCTCCTTCCAAAGATAATCCTGCAATCAAGACAAACCACTACGCATGCATGCTACTTTTCTACTTGAGGGTTAGAAATTAAGCATAAATTAAACAAACCATAGATAACTCATGCATTAGGACGAGAAAATTATTCTTTTATTATTTGAAAAATGAATCAACTTACAATCAAAGTCGAGACCGACCACTGCTCCTTGATCCTGATCTTGGGCTCCTCCTCTTTTGTCCTCCAACTGGTTTGCGTTAATTCTCCTTTGGCTTGAGGAAAGGATAAAGGGTTGGGACAATGGATTCGACAAATGGGCAGAGTTTCTTCGCTATAATTTTGCTCCTCGAAATGGTACCCCTACCCCTTCTTTTATAGGCTAGAAGGGGCTAGGGTTTTGGACGAACCCTCGGCCATGCATGGCCGGGAGTTTCAGTTAACTGACCCATAAATTTTTGTCCCATCTGCAAATTTCCTTTTTTTGTGATTCTGAAGGTACACGCGGGCTGTAGTGGGCTTGCTAGTGTGGACTTTTAGATACACGCGGGCTGTAGTGGTCCAGCTAGCATGTAATTTTAAAAATTGAGTTTTTAGAAGAGTTGTTCAGTAGTTTTTGGCAAAGAAGGGATATGAGTTGGCCTGATGCCAGGTAAGCATGTGTGGTGCAATTTAGGGTTATAACAGATGCCCCCTAATGTGTGAGGTCAGAAGAGAATCTGATGG
>SNQJ01S0148427.1:11531-23576 GCA_010110895.2 Picea sitchensis | reverse complement strand
CATGTATAATTCAAAGCACCCTCGCACATGGGATGAGAGGCTTTCCTATGTCCAGCATAGCTACAACTGAGCTTTGCATATCTCAACCAGCCACAGCCCCTTTCAGGTGGGGTTGGGATTCCAACCATTGGGTCCCATAGATGTTGCACTTCCCCTTGCGGTCACCTCGACCGACTCATCTCCTGCTCCAACTGAAGCTAACAAAGCCACCCGGATCATTGAGCAGAACCAACACATCCGCCAATAGGTTCAGGATATCCTATAGAAGTCCAATGACAAGCACACATAGTGCCATGATCAACATTGGGTGCCACATAAGTTTCAGGTGGGTGACAATGTTTGGTTGCACTTGCAGAAAGAATGCCTTGCAGGACCCCATCAGAAGTTTCGCCCACTTTGTTATGGGTCGTACACTATCACCAAGGCCATGGGGGGTAATTATTTTGAGCTCAACATTCCTCCTTTCCTTCGCGTGCACCCAATGTTCAACATGGATATCCTTCGCCCTTATTTCCCACCATTATTGGACACCTCGGAAGTAGCAAAACAACTGACACCCACAGAGCTCAACCCTGACTACATACAACAGGCATCCAATGATCAGATTGTGGACACACAGATCAAGGGCACTTGACAAAAAAGGATCCAACTTTATCGAGTCGTCAAAGCAGGGCAGCTCCTGCACCAAGGCAAGTGGTTCACTTGGGGCCAAATTCAACAAAAATTTCCTCATCTGATGGGGGAACTCAACGTAATGGAGACCATTTCTTCCTAAGGAGGGAGTATTGATACATATGGATATCGGTGGCCACCCACCTTTTCCAACTAGCTCAAAATAGTTTTCTAACAATTTTGGCAATTTACTATTTTTAGCAGTTTTAACTTTCGGGGCCATTTTGAGGGCCTAAATGAAGGTTTTTCGAGATCGAGCTTCTCAAGGATAGTTGAAGGCATAGTTGAGCCCCCAAAATGAATCTCCTCTATTATACCTTTCCAACGGGCTATCACACGCCTAAAACGGAGATCGTATGCAAAATTTACGACCCCTGGAAGTTGATGTACTAACTTACCCAAACGGGGCCCACATGACTTTTGGCGCTTCATCTCCTAGCGTTAGGTTTTTTTAGATGTCTAGGGTTTTGGAATTCTTGTTTATTGTAAAAATTCCTTCAGAGCCTCATTGTAATCTTCTTCTTGTGAATGTGCGCAGTCGTCGCATCTCTTCTTAGAGATAAGCCACCACCATTTCAGTAAGCTTGTTTCCGCTGCATTTTACAGTTTCATCTTATTTTGTTATTGAATAGAAAACTAGTTTTATTGTATCTCTGTTATTTTTTGTTAAACCCCTGTTAATAATTTGTATTCATTTCGTTTTGCTCATAAAATCCGGATCAAGAAAGTTCATGCATTAAATTCCATGATATATACTAGACTAGACATTGCCTATGTAGTGGGATCTTTAAGCAGATATATGTCAATACCTAGGAATGGACATTGGACTATTGTAAAGAGGATTTTTAGATATTTGTGTAACACACCACATTATTCAATCTACTACCAAGGAAGGCCTTTACCCAACATAGTATTGGATGTACTACATGGTTTTGTTGATATGGATGGATTGGAGATCTTGACTATTGAAGATCCAAAAGTGGTTATGTGTTTAATCTATTTGGTGAATCAATTTGCACTCAACTACAAAATATGAGTACATACGAGTAAAGAATTGTATGGTTACAAATATTATGTTTAGATGTTGGGTTCCTATCAAGGGTTGTAAGGATAGATTGTGGTAGTGAAAGTGCAATCTTTTTGGCAAAGAACCCTTCTTATATTCTAAAACAAGCATATTGCAATGTACTACCATTTTATTAGACATGGTTGAAGGCAAAAAGGTGTTATTGGAGAAAGTTGATACCTTGAAAAATGTTGTAAATTCATTAACGAGTCTGTGAGCACTGAAAGTTTGCTTGGTCCAGACAATCAATGGGCTTGGCTGCCCCAAGTCATTGATTTTGTGATTGTGCGAGTCTTGTTGTAAAGTATTCAACAAGTGGAAGATTGTTGGATGTGATGTATTCTTTGTAGTATACATTGTGCACCTAATACATTTTTTCAGGGTCCGAGGTTGCAACCTTGTTTTGGGGGCTAGTGGGGGGTTAGAGCAGGAGCTCCAAATAAGTTTTTTTTGCTCCTTATTTTGCAAAGGTTGTTATAGGTATCTTTATGAGTTTTGGGTTGTTTCAACCCATGGTTTTATACCCCTTGTAATCAAACATTTCTTGGCAGATTAAGGTTGAATGAGGATGTGAAATGCCTATATATTGTGTTGCAAATTTATTTTGTTAATACAATGTGAAATAGATGTGGCTTTAGTTTGCTAGTTTTCCCGGTTAAGGGTTTCCAGGGTAGCTCTTTGTGTACAATGTGTATATGTGCCATTCTTTCTTTCCGTTTTAAGATTATGTGAATAGGTTTATCAAACTCTTCAATAATATGAGAGTGTTATACTAACCATTGATTGCAAGAATGCCACACATAAAAGGGTGGTTCATTCAACCACACACTCAAGATGTTTGCTACCCAAATCGAAGAGTAGATGCTGCCATAAGAATTGAATATGTCAAGGTAGGTGCAAGGTTTTATGAACATTGTGTATTTTTCATTGATTGTGTTGCTATTGTGAAATTTCGTTGCGAGAACATCGAGAGAACCCATGAGCGTGTGTTGCTTGCATCAAAATGCAATACACTAATGAAGGAGTATGGAATGAGAAACTTCTATGTTAACCAAAATAATGGTACTTTTCCCATACTCCTCTATGTGATGCAGAGTTTACTTCACCAATCGTTTCATGCATCCATATTTGTGTCTTCAAGTCAAAGGTGTTGGTGAGTTTCATTTATGGCACACGATAGAAATGATAGGATCTTTGTAGTGAAGGATTTGCCAAGTCATGAGAGATGTAGGTTGACCAAAGAGTGTTATAGGCTTGTAGTTGGTTTTCATCACCCCAATGACAAGGAAATTTTTAAAGATCCATGTATATATTTTAGAGTACAAATCAACTTATAATTCTTAAAATTCCAGCTATAAAATAGTGGGCTATATTTTTGTAAAAATATTCAAATTTATAAGGATTTCATATAATTGCTAAAAAAATTAGCAATTGTAAAAGTAAAAATTTAGGTCAATTATTATTAGGATATAAAAAAAAATGAAATAAGCAAATCATTTAAAAATAAATAAAATAGAAAATTAATCAAATAACAAGTTTAACCCCTAAAATTTTCCATAATGGCCTAAATTTGGAGGTAACAACTACACTAGTTGCCTATGATTATAGGACTAAATAAACATTTAACTATTGTTATGTTTTTCTGTAATCTAATTATTTACATTCTGCTACGATGAAGAATTTGTGCATATGTGTTACCATGATTTGGATTCTGTTTTGATGAAGAATTTGTGCATGTTCATTACCATGATATCCATTATTTTATGTTTAAATCATTCAGTTGCATCTTAGGACCAGTTAGAGGTCCTAATTCAAAAATTGGATCAAGTGGATCCTGGCTCCTGAGTTGTTTTCCCTCGGATGGGAGGGAAAGGACGGATACGCCACATTTTATTTGAATATCGACATTAATATCTTGCATTTTGTCTACTGTGAATTTGACAACTGTCAAGGCTCTTGTTAGCCAGGATCTGATCTGGCAGGCTGCCTAACTCCATGTGTGAGGTTGGCACTTCCTAATTATAGCCTGCAGTAGTTCTGCCTTAGAAGACTTCTACCGATTGTAGTACATACCTCTACTGTTCTTCTGGCAGACCAAGTTCCTACTATTTTCTGTGGCAATGGTCCCAAAGATTCCCTTGTTTCCTTGCATTTTGAGGTCTCCACGCCAGCCTTCCTTGCCCCCACAACTAGAGGAGGTTCGGGCATTCTGCTCAATTGTCAGCTCTATCATGCACGCTCTGTTCTCTTGTTTGGTTGCACGTGACAAACAATTTAATAGATGTTTCCTCTCTGATTTGGTCATAAAGAAGCAAAAATCAATGGCGCATAGACCATCCAAGCAACACAGAAATTTAGCTCAACTTTATAAAACAATTTTCAAATTTCTTAATTTTAGTTATCTTAAAGGATTTTTGATAATTTAAAATAGAGTGACTTTACCCTATAGAAATTGAATTGAACTATTATTTCCGATTGGCTGATGAAAAATGCTCCAATTGTCAATACCAGCTACTAAAATTCTCTCCATATTATAGCATATTAAGTAGTGCTAAATAATGCTGTAAATCCCAACAAAAGGAATGATCCTTCACAAACAATATGCTATTTTCAGACAGGCCAAGAAAAAACATCTTGCTTAACAGGAATATTGACCAAAAGTAATACAAAAGATCAAGAATATTCCTCCCTGACAAGAAATTGGGCTTACAGACGTAAGATACCATGTGTTTATTTATTGAAGATTGGCAACACCAAACTGAAAAACTATACAATAGTAAAGAATCAGGATTAATAGTTTGGCCTATGGAGAAATTGAACAGTGCTTTGAAGGAAGGCACATCTACTCTCCCTGTAATTTTCTCAATTGCTGTCCAACTAAACCACGCCAATACTTCGCTACTTATCTGACCATTTATCATATAAGAAATGCTGTCTGTTTGCAATTGTGCCAAGGATGTTCTCCAGGAAGAAGCATTATCTGTAAACTTCAACACCATTCTTTCCTGCTTCACCAAATATTTTGATAAACATATTTCAAATGAGATTCTCCAAACTACAGAGGTCTTCATTTTCATTGTCTCTACAGAAAACTGTCCATAACTTTCTATCTCGCAATCCCAAATTGTCTTTTGAAGATCCATGAGAAGTTATATGTTGCAAACACATATTGTCACAAAAAAGCAACCAGAACTGTGTATCTTTCCTTCCTTAGTAATCATTGATCAAGTCTCTCAGTATTCCATGTTACTCTAGGATAAATTCAAATCATGTTAAAATGGATCCCATACAAGTCCTAAGAGACAAAACAGCCCACTACCAAAGGGATTCTTACTCTTTGCTTTCCATTTACCCAAGACAGTGATCCAAATACGTATCCTCGAGTTTGGATGACCCTTTTAAACTGCACTGTGAAAGAAATGTTTTGACCATAAGTGTTAAATACCAGAACATTTGGAACAACCTGAACACGTATTCCTCTCGGTTGAGAAATCCTGACATGATAGGTACTATTTGTGCTTCCTACATATGTCACTGTTCGGATGACCGACCTGTTTCCATTGAATTCTGAAATTGATATGGAAGGATAATTGAGATTGGAAGCTGTTGGAGGGAACTTTGTGCATACACTATGATCTCCTGTGACTAGCCTAAGAGATGAGTCATCATAGCCAATCCCACAGAGAAATTTTATATAATCTTTAGGGCCAGCATCATACACAAGTCCAGGATTTTCTACTTTCATAGGGTTTAGAAGTCCTGCTCCAAAGTCAAATGGGTTTGCAGTCCGTCTTTTTGGAGCAGCAGTCATGATTTTCTTATTTTTATCCAGTACATTAGCTGCAGAACAAAACCACAAATTTTAGGTCTCAAAGATTTTATAACCTTTAAGAATTTGCTTTCAGATGGAAAAATGTACAGGCTGCTTTACCTGTGGTCATGAGGGCAGACTTTACAGCCGATGGAGTCCAAGAAGGGTGTGCAGCTTTAATCAAAGCAGCTATTCCTGTCACATGTGGACAAGCCATGGAAGTACCTGAGGCAATGTTGAAATGCATGCCTTTCTTTACTGGTGACCATGCAGCTAGTATATTCAACCCTGGAGCTGTGACGTCAGGCTATCGAAGAAGAAAAGTAAAGGAAAACATCAGATGGCTACAAATGAAATTTCTGATAATTGAAGCAATGAGGTCAAGAGACCCAACTTCCCATACCTTCAAGATATCCGGTGTTAGTGTGTTTGGACCTTTTGAGGAGAATGCTGTAACCTGAGGTGCTGGTCTGAGTCCCAAGACTGTTTCTGCAGGCAAGATATAGGCTCCAGGAGACCTGACACAGTTGCGGATTGTTGAGACATTAAAACCTTCTTCATTTGGTCAATCTAAGCAAACTAGGTATGTAAGAAACACATAAACAAGAAACTCCATGTCTGGACCCTTCACTCAAAGTGCAATGAAAAGGGCAACCAAAATTGTCAATGGGCTTATATGATGCAGGGATAAAACTTAATAGGTAAGCCTACTTATTCCATTAAAAGGGTTTCTCTTGACTCAAACTGTCATTTACAAAATCAGAAGAGGTGTAGCCCTTCTAGTTCCTCATTACTGAGAAGCATTGCTCCTAACTTGGTAGATTTATTTCTTATTACCCTTTTTAAAATGTGGAAAATTCTCCTGCTTTTGATTTCAAGGCACTTATTTTGTACCTCCTCACTCCAGAAATGAACTTTGGGTAAATTCATTATAAGGCTATCATCGAAAAAGAAGTATTTATAGCTTTGAATGATTGACTGATTGTGCTTGCAGTCATATAGCTCAGATGATGCACCTGGTATTGTTGATATAGGCAAGAATTTTGGCACCCACTTTGTTGTCCACAATCGCACCAGGGATCAGGAAAGGAATTGCAAGACTGTGGCCCATCTCATCGATTAGAATCATCCCCAGTCCCCCAGCTGCTTGTACTATTTGGCTTTTTGATATCCTTGACTCGAAAGAATCCTCAGGATGCAGACAAACCAGTATCTTTCCTGCCACTTTAGAACTGTCCAAAGAGCTGTTTAGACAGAAGCTGCACACCCCACCAAGAAAAGCCAGACAGTTACAGCTCATTCATCGATCATACTATACTGAATGATCTGATCCTAAATAAGCACTTCCTTCAATAGGCCTGATTCTATCTTAAGGTACCTCGATTGGTAAGGAGTAAAGTATTTTGCATGTGCATTTGCTGCAGACAATAGCTCCGCAGACGCATTCATCTTTGCTACATTTAGACTTTCACCCTGATAATTACAGATTACTGTTAGCCACTTCTTCTCGTGTGGGTTAAATTTTAGTTCACATTTTTGCGTAATTTCTTTTGCAACTATATGATATTCTATTATGGAAGGACTCACTTACCTCCCCATATGAAAAAAATTCAGTATAATGATGACAACTCTAGAAGACAGAAATGAACTTTTACCTTTACAAACATTTACAAGAACGATACTGTCAGGCAGGGGGCTTACTGGACTCGCGTACATGGGGGGATAATTCCACCCATGGAACCACAATAAGACGAAGTCCAGAAATATAGAACTGCCATAACTGAAGAATTGAAAGTGGATGCAAACACTAGAGGACAATGTATCTCCTACCAAATCCAGTTGAAGAAATGGAGAACAATAGTACACTATTACTAAAAGAAATTTAAATCTCTTGGAATGTATCTTATTTGTGCAAGATGATGAAGATGCTATTTGAGAGTACAAATTAGAAAACTGAATTATAAAGATGAATTGTTGGCAGTATTGCCTTTTGGTTAACATGCAATCGACAATCATTGTTAATTTATAAGGAGATATTGTGCCTTGAAGTTATAACCATGGTTCTCTTGGGTAATGGTTGATCAAGAGAAAAATTAGAGCTTACGTTGTAGGTAGCATTGTTCCCGCTTAATTTGATGGCAGAAGTAAAGTCCCTGTCTGTAGAGCTAGCAGCCACTGTAATAACCCAGGGAGCAAGATTTGTTGCGGAGGCAGAACTCCCATCATTCCCCACTGAGCAAACAACAGCAATTCCATTTCGTGTTGCATGGAATGAGCCCACTGAGATCGCGTCACTGAAGTAATCATTTTCAGGAACATCAGGACCTAATGAAAGAGATAAGATATCCACTCCATCTTTTATTGCATCATCAAATGCAGCCAATATGTCTGAATCATAACATCCAGATTCCCAGCATGTTTTGTATACTGCAATCCGAGCCAGTGGAGCTCCGCCCCGGGCACCTCCAGCTGCTAAACCGTTGTAATTCATATTCCTCACATATCTTCCAGCTGCAGTAGAAGCAGTATGGCTGCCATGCCCTACACTATCTCTTGCAGATCTATATTCTCTGTTAGCCTCCGAACTTACTGTTTTCAACGTTTCTCCTTTCTCAGTCTCCAGTCCATTCAAATAATACCTGGCACCAATCAGTTTCCTGCAATAATCCATGGAAATGTCAGTGATATTTCTCTAAGTATTTAGCAAACAGATCGAAATATCATAGGCTGTTAGAATTCATGCAGCGATCTGAACTTCAATGGAGCACATTTTACCTGTTGCATGTTGAATTAGGAAATTGTTCACCACTTTGGCATACTCCCTTCCAACGTGAAGGGATAGGAGACATCAGATGGTCGCTGAAGCTTGGGGATTCAGGCCATATACCTGTTCATTAATATGTAAATGTTGATACTCCGTGAGAGGACTCTGCCATTAATTACTTCTAAGCACTAAGGTTGTCACTCCAAATAATCGTCCGTTCAGAGATTATGATATTGATAAATTCAAACCATATAAACAATACTTCAAATGTATATTTCTGGCTATGCGCTTATTCTAATTCTATGGAATATGTTCCCTGCTTTTCGTCCACCTAAAAACAGAGTAACCAGTAATGTGGCCAATTTGTTGTTCTAATATCTCATAGAGAACAAAACCTGGGTGGTTTGTCCTAGGAAAGCATACAAGTCCAGATGCAAGTGCAGGGTGAATTTGGCAGAATGGAAATATTTGGGATGCAAGTCCTATGCTGAAGGTTTCTGGCCCTGATAGGGTCTTGCCTAGAAGGGTGTTTGCCCACCAAAAGGGAAAAAAAAACGAAGGACAGAGTAACCGAGTTTTTTTTATGATGCGAACAAGAAATTTACTGCTTGCTATAAAAAACCAAATTATTAAGTTTTCTCCTTGCAATTCGAAAAATGGGTTTTTCTGTGACGGAAACTTTAATGGTACCTGTGTCAATGATGCCGATGATGATGTCCTCTTGAAGTCTAGTAGACTCATTTGGGGCTCCCAAATAATTGTCATTTGGCATGCCCAAGAATTCCCAAGAGTGGGTTGTATGGAGCTTTCTCAGCTTGTTGGGAAATACAGAAACAACTCCAGGCATCTCTGCAAATTGGAAGGATACTATAAAGATAACTATTTAGAAAAACAACCAGCCCTTCTTTTTTAATGGGAGCAAAAAACACAGAACATATCGGTTCAAGAAACCAGAATAAAAATCGCCTTAGCCCATCAATTCTTAACGAACTGATCTAAAGTTGATCACCACAGTGAAATCACTTACTGGCCATAGCTGCTGCCTGGGTATCTGATATTTGAGCTGCAAAGCCTCTGAATCCATGTCGGTAGCTGTACACCATAGATAACTTGGTCTTCTCCATGCTGTAGATAGAGCAGAGTGGAGTAAAGATTTTAATTGAATGACCAAGATAGCAATCCGTTCACAGTTCCTACTAAATATTAAAAAGAACATGATTTTAACAACTTCGCTCAAATTGAGGTGTCTTTGCATTATGTTAACATATGTGAAAGAAAAATGTTCGTTATAACTTATACCAACCTTCCATCATGAACAGCAGCAAGAAGCTCATGATTCTGGAATGAGGTTATCTCTGGGTCATCTTGCACTTTACTTCCCATGTATACAATATAAACCTGAAATATCCAGTCTCATGTACAGAATCAAAGAGGAAACAAATTATCATCTTCATATAAAACAATTAAGCATGCATATTGTAACTTCTAAGCCCAGCACAGTTCCCTGTTGTAAGAACTTCAATTGTTCATGGGATAGCAGAAATATCCCTCAACATGACATGACAGAGGTATTTATGTACTCTACAAGTAAGTGAAAGATATTACAGCAAATCCTACCAGCCATTTAAAAAAAAACACTGGAAAAATCAAGGCCAAAACCATGTATCATCAAAATTTTCAATCTAGTTCTATGATTCCAGAAACAGTCCAAAATGTCCCAAAGCAGCAAAACTATCATATTAGTCCCTCACCTGAGAATTAGCGGAATTGGCAATTTGAGACAAGAAAAACAAGCAGAAAGCTCGAGCAAGCATGGTTACTCTCATTTTCTCCATTGTGGCCTGCTTCTGAAAGCATCAATGCATTTTATTTCAATCTGGTAAAAAGAAAATAAGAATGCCCAACTCACAAACACCAGACTAGTACAGTACAGCTTTCTGAAAAGCCAAGTATCATAGAAACTTGAACACAATCTTGATATTGGATGTAGACATTAACAGCTTAAGAAGTATCAATATCAGTAATCAGTTGCTATAAATTCGCATTTTCTGTTAAGAAAAAGTAAGTGGGCATTCCAAAAGCGCCTTATCCGGGGTAGCATGAAGCTTTGGTGAACGTACTACTGTCACAGGGGAACACAGGCCTTTGTCAGGCCAGGCAGTCTGAAACGCTAAACGTGCTTAGCCCAATGCTTTTTTATTCTTTTGTCAAGCGTACACACTATATCTCTGAAACCACCCAGCCCTGATATTCTCCCCATCGTAGATATAAAAAGAAATATAGCAATAACATTATCCTGCATATACAAATGCCTAATTGCTTCACGTGTGAACAGTGTGAAACCAAAATTTCAGTAATTAATGGTCCTCCAAACAAAATTATATGCTTGTGATGATTGTTATGTCCACTGGAAAGGAATCTGAGGCCGCCATGGCCGTGAAGGCGGAGGGAATTGTGGATTGCTGAAATGGATTTGGGTTATATACAATAATTACTTGAATAATGAAAGCATGGTGCATCGAGGCACCATGGATTAAGATGGGCAACTGCGCACTCACTATCTGCCATCATCATTAAAAATACAGACCGACTCTGCCACTACCATGTCTTTTGGCCATTGGCCATCATCCAGGATTGCAATGCGCTCATTTGTCCTATGCCACTAGCACATGGATATATGCTAACCCAAATCTATGCAGCTATCACTAATTAGGATAAGGGTCCAAAGATTAAGACCTGTCTTAACAATTTTTTTAATATTTACATTAAAAACTTTGATTGGGTAACAAGGTAGTAAAGTTTATTTTTAATATTTAAAAATACAAAATATATTTTAATAATAATAAAAGTTTTAATCTTATTTCACTTAACTTAGCATTAATTAAATAATAACTTGTAAATACAGATAATTAATAAATTAAAATTAGTGTACAATTAATACACTTATAAGATACACTCAACATTATATATACATCTCCCCACTTGGACTCTATAATACCCGTACCCCTCTCCAAGAGATAATACCCCTACCCCTCTCCCTCTTGGAGCACTTGTCTTTATCACTCCTGTGTCTACAGGAAGTTTTATGCACAAACACTTTTTAAGATAGACATGAGGGTTGATTGCATCAGTGTTTCTATATTATATTCATTCTTTCTTGTGGCTCCACTGTTTTATATTCATTCTTTTTGTGGTTTGTGTGTTTTCTATTTTAGGTTGTAAAGAATAATTTTTTTGTGTGGTTTATATGTTTTCTATTTTGGGTTGTAAAGAATAATCATAAGTTGAGCTTTTATATATATTTTGATTTATATGTTTTTTTATTTTGGGTGGTAAAGAATTTGGATTTTTATATTTATTATAATTTTATATAATATAAATATTTTAAAATTTTATTATATTTAAAAGAATTAAAATAAATAAATAATTTATTAGATATATGGATGAAAATGGTGGTTTTGCAAAACCTGTTAATTTGTTTATTCTAAAAAAACTAATATTAAAAATATAAATATAAATATTTAAAAAAAAAATTATTTAAAAAACTAACATAAAAATAAAAATAAAAATATTTTAAAATTTTATTATACTTAAAAGAATTAAAATAAATAATTTTTTTTTTATTTATATTTATATATTTTAAAATTTTATTATATTTAAAAGAATTAAAATAAATAAATAAATAATTATTTATATTTATTTTGGGTTGTAAATAATAATCATAAGTTGATT
>SNQJ01S0148425.1:2921-21184 GCA_010110895.2 Picea sitchensis | reverse complement strand
ACCTAGGGTTCAATGCTTCAACAACGCACCAACAAAACCCTAACTACCAACCATTTCGGCAACACCTACGAAGAAGATGAAGTATCACCTGAGGTAGAGGTAGGGGTGGTTGCATGACTCAAATGTCTGCAACCTAGCTAGGACACAGATCTGTAATTACACCACTCTAACAAAGCACTTAGAATTCATCAGTATTTAACCCTTATTCACATCGCAGATCCAAACCCTAATTATAGAACAACACAGTATTCAACCAGATCTAACACATTTAAGCACTTAGCATATGGAAAGAGATCATATATATCATTCATTCACATTACTAAGCACTAAGCTACTATATCAAATGCATCTAACATATATCATTGCACTAAGCATAAATCATATGAACAATATAACAACCATAATGCACAAAGAAACCAAAACACAGGATATACGCGGTTCACCTCATCATGGGGCTACGTCCACCAACTCTTGTCTTCTTTATTATCTTTTTTCAATCTTCTACAAGCACAAAGTCCAAAAACCCCACTCCGCATAGGACAGGAGATCTGCATGTAGCTCGCTAGATCCTCCTTCCCCGAGGTAGGTTTAAGCACAAAGCCTTCTTACAATCACTTTCACTTAGCTCTGCAAGTCTTAACACATAGTATGCACAAAGCCTCTAGCTCCACACTAAGTCGATTCTACTAGGTCTCTTCACTTAGCATAATGGCCTCTCTTACATCACCTAGATTTCTATTTATACATTACAAAATGGACCTAAACGTGGGTAAACTCATGGGCCAACATCCCATTCTCGTTACATAAACCCTAATCCAAAAACTGTCCTAAAAAGGGGACGAGATCCCACGATATCCACTTCGACTTGCGCTCTACCTTCGACCAGCCTCTCGAAGTCCCAAAAATGGTCAAACATGACAAAGGTTATCCAAAACTTGGTCAAGGGCCAACAGGCCCCCAACACTCACCTGTGACTCGTCCCGGGTCACTCTTCTCTGGGTAACTCTGCCTCAAATGCCTCGATCTTGGCTCGAGCTGCTTCGCCAAGGTCTCCTACTCAGCGAACTCCTGAATAACTACCTCGATCACATGTCCTTCCAATCGTTGTTCGACTGTAATGACTACTTGTTCTAGTTCTGCTCCTCATCCTTATATCTCCTCAAAAAGTAGGCAAGCTGCATCCTGGATTGGTTGGAGCTTCTGAGTCACTTCCATGACTTTGCTCTATATGGCATGGACCTATTGTTGAGTCGTGCACTGTTCTTGGGATCTTTTCATTCGCTCGACTGTTGACAAGGGCTTCAACTACACTTGTACTATTGCTACTTGTTGATTTTCTTCCTGGAGCTGCGAGTCCAGTGTCTTTAGTTCAGGGTCCTCGGTAAGGCACTCATAATTTTGTGCACTTCGACTGCTTACATTACAAGGATAATGCCTTGATTCTCTGGACTACGCTTTGGGTGGTTTCTTCTAATTAGTCTTGCACTTCTTGCGGAGTGCTTGGTACTTCTTGTAACTCCAATTCTACTATTCTCTGTTGAAGTTGTTAGATGGCTGCAGCAAGCTTCGCTACTTGAATCTCTACTGGGTCTTCTTCTATCTGTTCTAAACCTGTCACAGAGAGAAGTTATCTGTTGACTTCTTCTTTAACTCTAGCCTTCTCCATGAGAATTTGTTCTTTCTCTTTCTAGATCTGCGCTTTATCCTCTTCAAACTTGATTTGGAGGTCATCCTTCTCTTGTTGTGAAACTTGACATTGCTCTATGACTTCCTCTTATGCTTGCTTCAGGGCCACTGTGGCCTATTCTTTTTCTTCCTGTACATGATGAAGGTGAGCTTCAGTCACATCAGTTATTCTGTGGAGTTTGGTACGCTCATATCCCAACTTTGTTTCTTCTAATGGCGGGGGCGCAGTGGACACTGCACGGCTGGAGTGAAGGTCTTGATGTACCCCTCTCAGCTCTGCTTCAATTCTTGCATACATTGTTTCTTGTTTTTCTTCATTTTTCTGCAAAATATCTTATTAGGCGTCTGATACAGTTGTGATAATGAAGTTTAAGTCATCGATCGTGAGCATAGTCTACAGATTTGACTTACTAGCTTTGGACTTCTTCCATGATGTAGGTTTCGTTGGGGAAACCTTTGTTTTCTTGGACGTCTCTACCTCTTCAAGGGGGTTCCTAAGTGGTGTTACTTTGCCCTGCTTATTCTTGTCTTCTTCCCCTTCTTTCTCTTCTTTGTCCACTTCATCTTCTCCTCCTCCGCTACGTGAATCTGATGTAGTCTCCTCTGATGTGTTGTGTATAACATGTACATCTTCCTTCTTTTTCTTCCTGCTACTGTTGGGTGCATCATACTCTTCACAAGTAACCACCGAACTTCCAATGAGGTCGGGGTCGGATAGTTTTGCGTGGTTGACTGGCACTGGGATTTATTTAGGCCACTCCTTGGTGATTTCCTCCATGTCCTCCTCGATGAGCTTGTAATAGGACTAAATTTCTTCTTTATGTTCATCTCTCCACGTAGTAATATATATAAAATACCTATCTGCGTGGAACTTCGCAATTGGTCTGAACCTATCCAAGGTGTTCTGCATCACACGAGGGAAAGACTTAATATCCCTTGTTAACTACAGGTAGTAGGTATGAACACCGCATTCGACTCCCATTGTTTCCCCATATCGCTCGAATACTAGAGCATGGTGAACTTCACAACTAATGGCTCGAACAACTCAATGTCAGGGAAGGTCGCTCCTTCTAGCATCTCCCAAGCAATAAACGTGATGAGAATCAACAACTAGATAAAGTGGAACTCATAGACCTGATCCTGAGCTTTGTGGTAGTCCTATTCTAGTTGGTTGACGAGGTAACTCGCCTAGTTCACTTGTAATCCTTCCATGCATTTTCCTGCAAGGTCAACAAGGAACCCCGTAACCTGTGTGGGTCTGTTCTTGCTTACTAGATTACAAGCAATCAACTGGTAGGCTAGGCGCACTGCGCCATTCTGGATGGAGGCTACCTTGTAGCCTCACTTCCCCTTCTCGACATCGCCATAGGTGTCTTTAATATTCTACGCCAGAGCGTGATCTGCAACCTTCCATGGATAAAAGTCTTGTGGGTCTGGTCCCTGCATGATCAATCCGATGATCCGATGGATCAACACCAGATCGACGATGATACGCTTATCTAGCCATAGCTAACCACCATAGAATCACAACAGCAGGTGCTTAACGCACACGTTAAACTCCTGATTTCTTCCAAAGTGTGGTATCTTCATCACGTTCAAGATAGTGGACCTCGTGATTTCCATAGTCCACAGCTCAGGGATGATCTTCGACTTCTTCCCCTTGGTATTGGTCAAATATTTGTGAGGTGTGAGAATGCCATAGCTCTTCCGGTCTCCTAGGTTATAGTCGTTGATATTCAAGGTTGGAATCCTTTCCAACTGCGGCTTGACTGCTTGTATTTCCTTTTGGAGGTATGCAGTGATGATTGTATAGTCAAAGTCCCTTGGGACACTGTCACGACTCACCACACCAGCCAGGGGTGGGATGTAGTCAAGTAGGATGGATGGGATTAGCTTCGCATTTTCCAAGTCATCACGATGCTTGGTTCTTTTCTCGGTTGCAGCTCAGGATGATCCAAATCCATGAGTAGTCGACGGGGAGGCTTGCACTCCTCTCGTCGATGAGGCTTGGATGCCTACGAACATCATCTTCTCAGCCATAAGGTCTATTATAATCTCTTCAACAAATTTTTGCTGCTCTAATTTCGTCCGACATGCACACTCAAGATCTGATATCTCAGGTCAGTGAACAATACTCAATGTAACAAAATGGATGGCGAGGTCTCAATAATCACTGCGCGAAATCAACTAGTTCTCTGTGGGCTCGGATAATCACAATTGGAAAAAAGTGTTCTCGTTGCAACGCTCGACGGGATAAATAGATATTATCGTAACAAACTCTTCCAAAAGGCAGGAACACTTCAATCAATGCAGTTCCATCCGTTATGGAGTGGTCCCAATGGTCCAAGGGCAAACGTTCCAGCAATAACTACATTTCTAGTCTCTCTAGAGCGTCGTTATAACGGTCATAATGCATCCAACGTTCATATTTCTTTGCCATGGCAAAGTGCCAATCTTCGTTGTACTGATATCTGAGTGGATTTCAAGTTCTGGAAACTTTCCTTATGCGAAGTCTTCACTGGAACTTCTTGCAATTTTTCTAACTTTGCTCTCTTCTTACTGAGATTTCTGGCCTTCTTTCCTGTGATTTGAATCACTGGTTTCCTCTTTTCATTATCATTCTTATCTCCTCTTGGCATGATAATTCTGCACTGTGGAGGGTCTTTCATAGGGTTCAAGGGTAATCCTTCTCTTTTTGGGGTAGGTGATCTACTCTCTTGTACAGACAGGTGTCTCCAGTATTCCTGTGTCTTTCCAACTTCGACGTCCATGTCTTTGGTCCTTAGTAGCTTCGACTGGTTCTCTTGTTCTTCCAATAAGTGTGTTATTATCCTATCCATGAAATCCCTTATTTCTTGCTTTCTTCTATTCTAGATCCTCCTCTTCTTGTTTCCTTTGTATATGATCTTTCTCAATCCATGTTTTTCCTAACAAGATAGAAAATGGGGTGTTTCTCTCAACAAATTTAACGATCTCAAATTATTCTTTTGTCGAAGTAACATGAGCACTCATAGATGTCTGGGTAAGTCTTCCATATAGGTTTATCATCTTTCCTCTAAATAATCCTATTCCTCCTAATGAAGGAACCATAGTAAGCTTTCTCAAAATTTCCCAATTTCTTTTTTTCATGATATTCACCTATGTTTCCTCATCTAGAACACAGTCTATGTCGAAGTCTCCTATTCGTGTTTCTATGTACTCTTTCTCTTTTAAGACCTCTGATAAGTTGATATCTCTGTGATTGTTCAAGGTTTCTTTCATCTGTAGTAATACAGTCTCTGATTTTTTTGGGGGTTCTATCATATCCTTAGTTTCTTGGCTTGTCTCATAGTTTTCTTGTCTCATATTCATCTTTTCAACTTTTGCAATCATTCTAGAGAAATCCAAAACTTCATGGTCCATAACTCTACAACAAAGACAACTAGGACCTTGATCAGGGCATTCCTTAGCAAGATGTCCTGGTCTTCTGCAACTATAGCAAAGAATTAATCATCTATTTCTTTTAAACAATCCCCAACCTTTCCTATACTGCGCACTAGGATCACAAGAACTCACTTGAAAAAAAATCTTTCTAGGATCCTGCATCCATTTGTTAGTCCAAACATTCTTTCTATGCATAGGGATAACATACCTTTCATTATTTCTATCAGATCTATTCATATCCAATATTCTTTCTTCTAGTTGTACCCTAGTTTTTAGACTAGGACAAAACTTATCAAACATACCTAGATTCATTCTTTCAAAACAAAAATTTTCACTTATCTTACCTTTCTCAGAGCACAAAGCTTCAAGATCTTACCTCTTTTCTTCAGATTGGACTTCTCTTCTTAGCACAGAGCTTCGCAATTCAAGTAGAATACTACGCACTAAAGTAGCAGATCTACGCACAAAGATTTATTTTCTTTAGTTCCCAACAATCACAGTTTCAGGTCCCGACAATGGAACCATTTGTTGGCATAGGGGCATATCCAGGGTTCAACACTTCAACAGTGCACCAAAAAAACCCTAACTATCGCCCCTTTCGGCAACACCTGTGAAGAAGATGAAATCTCACCCGAGGTAGAGGCAGGGGTGGTTGCAAGACTCAAATGTATGCAACCTAGCTGGGACACAGATCTGTGATTACACCACTCTAACAAAGCACTTAGCAGTTAGAATTCATCAGTATTTAACCCTTATTCACATCTAATATCCAAACCCTAATTATAAAACAACCCAGTATTCAACCAGATCTAACACATTTAAGCACTGAGCATATGGAAAGAGATCAGATCTAGCATTCATTCACATTACTAAGCACTAAGCTACTATATCATATGCATCTAACATATATCATTGCACTAAGCATAAATCATATGAACAATATAACAACCATAATGCATAAAGAAACCATAACATAGGATAAACGTGGTTCACCCCAACGTGGGGCTATGTCCACCAACTCTTCTCTTATTTATTATCTTATGTCAATCTTTTATAAGCACATAGCCCAAAAACCCCACTCTGCATTGGACAGGAGATCTGCGTGCACCTCACTAGATCCTCCTTCCCTGAGCTAGGTTTAAGCACAAAGCCTTCTTACAATCACTTGCACTTAGCTCTGTAAGTCTTAACACATAGTATGCACAAAGCCTCTAGCTCTGTACTAAGCCGGTTCTACTAGGTATCTTCACTTAGCACAATGGCCTCTCTTACATCGCCTATATTTCTATTTATACATTACAAAATGGGCCTAAACATGGGTAAACCCATGGGCTGACATCCCATTCCTGTTACATAAACCCTAATCCCAAAACTATCCTAAAAAGGGGCCGAGATCCCATGATCTCCACTTCGACTTGTGCTCCACCTTCAACCAGCCTGTCGAAGTACCAAAAATGGTCAAACATGACCAAGGTTCTCCAAAACTTGGTCAAAGGCCAACACTCCACCTAAATCACATTCCAATCAATAATATGATTAGAATCAGGTATGTACTTTTTAAGCAATGATACATGGAAAACATTATGAATACACAAGGATGCAGGAAATGCAAGCATATATGCGACAGAACCAATCCTCTTTAGGATTTCAAATGTCCCATAGTAGCACACTACCAACTTAGAACACTTCCCCAACATCAGGGAACTACACCTGGCTTTAAATTTCAAGAACACGTGGTCTCCCACTTTAAACTCTCTCTGGGTTCTGCCTTTATCTCCGCAGATTTTCTTCTCATCTTGGGTAGCCTTTAAATTTTTCCTTATCTTTACCATCTGCTCCTCCATTTCTCATAGCATATCTGGCCCAACTACTGCATGGTTTGTTGGCTTGTCCCAACTCACTGGCATGTTTCACTTTCTACCATAAATTTATTCAAATAGGATCATCTTTAAAGATGTTTAATACCCATTGTTGTATGAAAACTCTACCAATTGAAGGTATCATTCCCATTTTTATGGTTTATCCATCACATACATCCTCATCATGTCTTCAATCACCCGATTTACCCTCTATGTTTTTCCATCTCTTTAGGGTGATAGGTTGTGCTAAAGTTTAGATTTGTTCCAAATCCTTTGAATATCCATTTCCGAAATTTCAAGGTGAATTTGGAATCTCTATCAGACACAATTCTCTTAGGTACACCATGCATTTTAGCAATTTATCGCATGTATATCTCGTATGTATCTATCAATTTCTTCCTTGTGTGTTGACTTCATTGGAATAAAATGGGCAACTTTAGTAAGCTTGTCCACCACCACCATAATAGAATCATGTTGCTTAATAGTAGTTCTAAGAAACTTACTTATAAAATCCATGATTACAACTTCCCACTTCCACTCAAGAATGAGAAAAGGTTGTAGCAAACCATCTAGATGTTTGTGCTCAGCCTTGACCTTTTGACATTCAATACATCTAGCAATAAAATAAACAACCTCCTTTTCCATACATGGCCATTAGTATTATTTTCTTACTATGATAATTGTCTTATGGTAGCCTGGATGTCCAACATAAGGAACTTTATGCATCTCTGACAATAACATAATTTTAAACTCTTGATTATTTGGCACATAGAATATGTGTCTATACATGAGGATCTCATCCTCTTTCAACTCATAACCTTCAAATTTATGTTGTGACATACCTTTTTGTAAGGTTTCTTTTAAGTCCTCATAATGTTGATCTAACTTAGCAAATTCTAAAATCATGTCGCACAAATTGGATTTGTACATGCTAACGGTTATAGCATGCATCTCATGCACCCTCCAGTTGAGTGTATCAATCACCTTGTTCTCTTTTCCTCCAATATGATTTATATAAAAGTCATACTCACTGAAGAATTCTAACTACCTGATTTATCTGGAATTTAAACTTGGTTGTTCAAATAGATACTTCATACTACTATGGTATTTCCTCAACTCAAATATTTTTCCCATAAGATAATGTCGCCACATCTTCAAGGCATGCACTATGGATCCCAACTCTAAGTCATGAGTAGCATGGATCCTTTCATGCTCTTTTAACTTTCTTGATTTGTAGAATGCCACATTCCCATTCTGACTAATAAATCCAGCAAGGCCTTCCTTGCATGCATCTGTGCACACAACGAATTCTTCATCAGGATCAACGATTCTCAAAATTGGCACACTTGTCAACAAACTCTTCAAGTGTTGAAAACTCCTTGCACAATATGGATTCCATTCAAATCGCGCACCTTTATTTTACAAAGATGTAATTGGATGTGAATTATGTAAGAAGCATTCAATAAACCTTCTATAATAACCCACAAGTCCCATAAAGGATCTCACCTCTGCGACATTTCTTGGTATCGCCCATTCCTTAATGGATTTTATTTTTTTTGGATCCACAACTATTCCTTCCTTGGAAATAATATGACCCAAATAATGAATTCGTCGTTGATAAAATGAGCACTTGCTCAACTTTGCATAAATTTGATGTTCCCTCAATTATTGAAGTACCATCCTCAAGTGTTTCTCATGCTCCTCTTCATACTTTGAGTAAATAAGCATGTTATCCAGAAATACAATGACAAACTTATCTAAATATCTTCTTAAAACTCCATTCATCAAACACATGAAGACAATAGGTGTATTCAATAATCCGAAAGGCACCACCGTGAACTTGTAATGCCCATACCTTGTTCTGAAGGAAGTCTTCCTGATGTCTTCCTCTTTAATTCTCATCTAAGATCAATCTTTGAAAATATTTGCGCACCCCCAACTGATCAAAGACATCATCTATCCTTGGAAAAGGATACTTGTTATTTATTGTTACTTTTTCCAATTGCCTGAAGTCAATACAAAGTCTTAGCATACCATCCTTATTCTTCATGAACAATACTGGGGAACCCCAAGGTGACACACTTGGGTGTATATGCCCCTTCTTCATAAGCTCTTCAAGTTGCATCTGCAACTTCTTCAATCCTAGTGTACTCATCCTATAAGGAGTCTTGGATACGGGTGTTTCTCTCAACGTCAGATTTATAGAGAAATCAATATCTCTTTTCAATGGAAATCCCAATATCTCTTTAAGGGCATCCTCAAACTCTTTAAGTACTGCACAATCTTCAAGACTTGGAACTTTATCCTTAGGTGCCTCTTCTATGTGCATTGCAAATACTTGACATTCTTTCCTATAGCTTTTATTTAATTGCAAGGCTGAAATTTCTCTGATAGTAACATCTCCTGGAATGACTTGAACCGTTCTCAAATTTCCTTTCTCATCCAAGCAAGTAAATTCCTGATTATAATAGTATATAACAACATGATGTTGGTCCAACAAATCCATACCAATGAGGCAATCATACGAACCCAAAGGTATGGTATTCAAATCATCTTTTGTGGGTAGTTTTCCATTGGACATGCCTTGACCATCTCATTAATTTTCCTTTTTTCCCCTGTAGCTAACTGCACCAACCAAGGTTTTCCAAGTTTGATTCTTAGCAATTGGAATGTTTCCACAAATTTAGGATCTAGATAACTATGAGTAGCTCCTGATTCAATTAAAATAATAGTGGGCTGATCATTAATCTTACCTTCCACCTTGATCATGTGCGACTGAAACTCATCTTGATTGTTATCTAGGGCTACGTAAATACTTGGCACATTTCTTCCCATGTCCTCAACTATCATGACTTGCTGAAAACTGTATGTAGTGCTCGCTTTATCACCTTTGAGGGAAATATTTGTGGATGTGATTCCCTCCACAAATACAACATTGAATAGATTGTTTCCATGGATTTTTCCCCACTATGTTTGACATTCTAGGCTCCTTGAGAGTTGGTTATCCTTGCGCAGTATTTATGAAAAACAGTGGCTTAGTCCCCTTCTTCCTTTGTTCCACCTTACTTTTCATCTTATCTTCCCAAGCCTTTTGGAAATTTGGTCTTCCCCTTTTATACTCATAAAGACATTTAGTGTGCCTTATGGTTTCCTCCAATGTCTTGGGGTCATCATATTGTACCTTGTCACTGATAAATGAGAGAAACACACTCAGGTGCCTTTGAATTTTAACTTTCTCATCCTTGATGAATGCAACGTATTTTAGCAGATCTAAGAATCTCCTTTCATACTTATCTATCTCCATACTCCCAAGATTGAGTTCAAATAACTCCTTCATTTTCTTGTCATAATACTGCTTGGTTAAGTATTTATTTTGGAAATACCTCTTAAACTCCCTCCAAGTAACTTTATTTTAATCAATTTGTTGCACTTGCACAAATTGATCCCACCACATTGATTATTTTCCTTTTAGCTGATAGATGTCAATTCTTCCTTCTTCTTGCGCAGATTAATTATGCAACTGGAAGTACTTCCTCATACCGAAAAATCATGTCTCTTCATATTCTTCCTTCTTGTGCTCACTGTCAAAGGTAGGAGGCTTGATCTTATTCATTTCTCCATGTAGCTCATCCACCCCAATCCTTCTCTTATGCTTCTTGACAGGAGATGCACTTGAGCTATTGTGCACTTTCCTAAATGAATGCTTTGGTGAGTGGTGATGATGCCTATCAAAACTTCTTGTTTCTCTTCTTTTATCATCATGAGACCTACGACTTCTTGACCTAGTCGACTATGTCTCCTTATCCATTTTATTTTCTATTATATCCAAGTTTTGCATCAATTTGACATTGAAGTCATCTTGTTGCTCCTTGGATCTCATAAGATTTTCATTATCAAATTTATAACTTTGGACATTTTTTTTCAATCCCTTTATGGTTTCTACCAAGATCATGCTCTCCTCCTTGGATTTTGTACCATCAACACCCAAACCAACATAAAAATCCCCGAAATCATCATCGGGACTGTAATTCCTCTACGCATCTTCCATGCTTTTGACCTTCTGCATTGACTATGTCCTACTCTAATCACTGATAATTCTGCAAAATGTGCAAAAAACAAGATTTTTTAGATGAATTCATGAGACAACTTCATGAAAACTCTGCACCATCATGTCAGAAACATTTCTTCTAAATCTAGTGTGTGCACTGGTATTCAACACACACCAATGCATGATGTCAATTTTTAACTTGTACACTGTGTATCAGTAATGCACATGCACCTCAAATTTGTTCTTTGCAACCCCAAACCTTTAGTGCGCACACCCATGCACCATTGTTTATTGTGAAATTCCAATTTTGTACTCTGCAATATCATATATTTAGCAAACACATCTGTGCATTCTTACTTAATGCACACCATGGCCATGCAAAAATTCCAAATTCAGTCACTTACCAGTATGAATTTTTCCTTAAGTAGAACTCGTCTCATGTAGGCTCAATGTTGAAATTGGATCTTTGATGCTTCTTGTTGACCTCTGGCCCATACAAGTCCAGTGTTGAACCAATCGCTCTGATAACATAATGTAACATCCCCATCCTCCCAGGCTAGGCCAAGTCACACAATCTCAACTAGCTCTGAATCAACCATATTGTAAAAACACCCAGCATACTACTAAACAATTCTACTCCGAAAATCCATTGCACGGATTCTATACTAAAACCTAGTATGCGCATTATCACTTAAAGTAACACAATCAACCTCAAGTTGAGTTGTGCCACTCTAATTGTCTCCTTCTAACACAACTTTAAGCAGCAAAAGTAACTAAAAACAATTGTGCACGAGTATATTTATCACACAGCACTATTGTGCACACAACCATCCTGACGTCACATGCCAATTCTAATTTCCTCATGCTCAGGGTCTATTTCCTTGTACAGACACATGAGTTTCATCCTCCTATGCACCTGACCATTCAATCCTTGCCTCAGAGACTTGTGAACAATATCAAAGGATAACTTAACAATAAAAATTATCAATAACCATCATACTCAGACACAACTAAAATAATGACTAACATCACCACACTTTCATGTGCAAGCAACATTAGACAAAATAATAACAATTGCTTATATGCGACAACATATAAGAGTTAACCTGTGTCAAACATAGATAAATAAACACACAGTAAATGAGACAAGCACATAAAGAGCACTTATATTTTATGAAAGTCACCAACTACGTGTAGAAATCAAACAGTCCTCCCATCCATACACTTTTCTTCTCATAAGATTTCAGTAACAAGTCACCCCCGAGCTGGGGCTTAACTCCACAAGGGAAAAAGGATTCCTAGTGACAGGCTAAGGTTTGATTCTCAACACAATTTCTCAATACAAGGTGCATGCTACTGCAACTATCCTACAGTCTCTCATTCCCTACGCACCTGTCACACCCAAAGAAGTGTGTCCCTTCTTTGCTCAACAGTCCCTCGGTTGCCCCACTTCCCTTCCAGGGTTACCAGCAACAGGCTAGAGAAGAAGTCTCTGAGCCTTGCGACTAATTCCCAGTGCACCAGAGAAAAATTCTTAGTAAAACTCTCACTTCGAGAGTATGCTCATGGGCCTCGCAACCCACTTCTTCAACAACAAATCTCGAACCCAAAGAAACTACTCACAGGCTTGACAACCCGCCTCTTTGAAAACAAATATATCACCTAAAGAGACTTCTCATGGGCTTGATAACCCGCTTCTTTGACAACAAAACTCTTATTACAATACAGAAAAACCCATTACAATCTTCTCACTACAAATAAGGTAATAATCATCCTTTCTCCCTGGACCGACCCCCTTCTACTCACGTGAAAGTGAATAATCCCCCCAAAATACACTAAGGCCAACAATATATATTGCATGCCTTCAAATCGACACTTTTCACCTTTAGAAGTAGCTTAATCCACTTGGTGACTCGTTCCCTACCCTCGAGAACTTATGATAAAATAATTATCCATAGCTTACACTTTTTCGTAAATATTAGAAATATTCCTTAAGACTTAAGTCTTGCCCCCACTTTTCCCTTTTCCGTTAGATTTATCCCCCCATCTCTTTTCATATGAGTCTGTCTGCGTCTAGTGATGTAATATTATACTAATAACTTGAGTATAATTACACTTTACATGGATAGGTGCACTGGCCTATTTGTCTCCCATCTCACCAGCCTCATAACCACACAAGCTCTCCGAGCTCAATGCATATACAACCATATATATAAATATATATAACTTGGCTCGATGCGTACTCTGAGTTCATTCCCACGCACTTACCCAAGTGCACGTAACACTGTAAAATGTGCACACCCTTTCTTTGCTGTGCAACCATGTTGTTGGGATCCGATCCTAACCCCTCTTCATGGGTCATTAGTTAGTAGGATATGTTTTCTATGTAATAAAGGTTGACATTAGTTAATAAGGCCTAATAAATAAAGGAGAATAGGTCAATGTAAGAAGACCTAATAGAAGCTTCCACTTCTAGAAATATCTTCCTATACAATTTTCCTTACAAGGTAGAATTAATATAAATAAGAGTAGGGTGTATTGGATAATTTTGTCTTGGAGATTATTGTAATAGAGTTATGCTAAGCTAGAGGTTTCCCCCTCGAAGAGGCAAGTGAACATTGTTATCTTAATAAAGGTGCTCTTTCTGGTGTTATTATGGTATTTATCTAGCTATAATCTTGKTGTTTCAYTACTTCTTGCTAAACATTTATGTTATGCATGTTATATTTCATCTGGTATATTGCAAGTGGTATCAGTTCTCTTTCTGAGGCAGAACTTGTGGGGTAAATTTTTATTTTTTTTTAGGGTAGAGACATATTCCGACATCTTTAAGCTACAAAGATCTATCATTCCATGGATAAACCTGCGGTCGGGGAATCATACATGCAGGAAATACAAGTGGTACTTAAGATCACATTGTTGGCCACCCTTGTAACCCCTGTTGGTACCCCTTCGATTGGTAGCACATCAGAAAGCACATGTATATGGATCAGCCTAGATGTCCTAAATCCCTTCGTAGATAAATCGATCGGCCTCCTAAAAACTATAGTGTCACCGAGAAAAAAAGTTGGGAATATACTCTCTATTACATGAGTAATTGGGTAGTATGACTAAGGGTACAGTCTAGCCTCCTTAGTTGGTGCCCTGAGATATTGGGTCGAGTACTATTGTTCGACCCCGCACGTATGTAAGAGATCTATATCACAAGGAAAACGCTTTCTTGTAGATACCCTACAAACCCTAAACCTTGGGATGACAACAACTAATCTATTACATTGCAACTTGGCCCCAACTAAATTTTTCACTGTAGAAACACTCCCTTCCAAAATATTTTACTATTGAGAATTTGGGAATTTTGTCACTGCAGAAGTATTCAGGGTAGAGTATAAATCCACAGGAGTAAAAAAAACAAGCATGGGGCCCGATCACGCCCTTATTTGTGACCTAGTCCATTGGATCCATTTCTTCATTCTGCTCGCAGTGGTACCCTTCACTTTTAAGAATTTTTTTCCCCACGGTCCCAACCCTCTTTGGGACACCCTTATTTTCCACCTATCCCATTGGACTCCTCTCTTTGCCCTGATCACCCTAGTACATATCACTTTTTGTTGCCCCAATTTCCATATCCACACCCCATCTATTGCCTAAGAAGCTACCATGCCAACCACCCATGCTCATACCCAATAAGATTGGGAGTCTAAGTTGACCCTCTTAGAACAGGAAGTGGAATCCCTCCATATTTCCATACGCGTCCAAGTCAAAGAGTCCCTACACACAGAAGTCCAAGTATACATTCATGTTTCCATGCAAGAATTTATGAAAGGTAAGAAGATGGATTCCAATGCAAAACACCCCCAACATTCCCATCATGAGTATTCTCATTCGTCCCACTCCCCTTGGGGTTCTCCACACACTTGGAATAAGGTGCCCAAAGTTGACATGCATAAATTTGATGGATCCAACCCAACATGGTGGGTTTCTCAAGTGGAACAATATTTCTCCCTTCATAATATTTGGGATGATGAGACCAAACTCCATGTAGGGGTTTTGTACATGGATCAAGAACAATGAAAGTGATGGCAATGGCATAGGAAATTTTATCCAAGCATACCCACTTGGAACATGTTCACTAAAACAGTTTGTGCCTGATTTGATAGGGAATCGCATTTTTTGGGACACCTCACCAAGTTGCGCCAAATTGGATCAGTCACATATTTCATCATGGAATTTGAACAGTTGGCTATCCGAACTGAAGGCTTATCTGATTCATTTTACCTTGAATGATTTAACGGTGGCTTAAAGGAAGCCATCTGAGATCATGCCAGCATGCATCATCCTACTACCTAGTTGCAGGCATGCCAATTAGCATTGTAAGCAGAGACCATCCTTGAGGCCCCTCCCATGAAGGATACATTCCTCAACTGTCCTTGCCCCAGGGCTCACCCCTCTCAGACACAAACCTTGAAGGTCCAAAAGGTATCTCCAGCAAAAATGGAGGAACGTCGCAAGCAAGGACTTTTCTACTATTGTGATGAAAATTATTCACCGGGACATAAACGTAGAGAACAAAATTTCTTCCAGATTGATGCATCAACTTCCTCTCCCTATGAATACATTCCATCAAATGAGGTTCCTGGCCCAAAGGAGGCTCACCCAAGTGATCACACTGAAGCTCCAATTGCAATCCTTGTGGAACCAGAGGAACCTATCATATCTCTTCATGCCCTCTCGGGTATTTCTGCCCCGCAGACATTAAAGATCAAGGGCTACATCAAACATAGGTAGGTTGTGGTGTTGATTGATAGTGGTAGCACCCATAATTTTATTCACTGCAAACTTGTTGAGGAGATCCATTGCTTTGTATTCCTTGTTTCTAATTTTCAAATCCTCATTGCTAATGGTGGTACTATGAAGTGTGGGGGCCGTATGAGAATTTCAAACTCCAAATGGGTGATTATCATTTGAAAACCCACATGTTATTTATTTCCATGGTTGGTTGTGATATTGTATTGGGAATGGAATGGCTTCACACTCTGGGACCAATCAAAATGGATTATCAAGAATTATATATGAGATTCTCCCAAGAATCTCACACCTACACCCTCTGAGGTCTCCAAGCGAGATCCCTTAAAATCATCAGCTCTCACGAGATGGATAAAATGTTGAAGAAAGTCCACCATTGTGTGATTTCTCAATTTCATTCCATCCAGGTCACTAAGAAACCCTCTCAAGTAGTTCCTCATAGCCTACAACTCATCTTGGATAAGTACCCCAAGGTATTTTAGGTTCCCACATAATTACCTCCCTCCAAGGGTGAGCATGATCATAGCATCCCTCTCCTTCTGGAAAATCAACCCCCCAATGTACATCCTTACAGATATCCATTTTCTCATAAAAATGAGATAGAAAATATGGTACAGGAATTACTGGAGGCGGGGGTAATTCACCATAGTACCAACCCATATTCTTCATCAGTGGTGATGGTCTTAAAAAAAAAGGTACTCGTCGCATGTGTCCCAATTTTCGTGCCCTGAATAAATTGACCATCAAAGATAAGTTTCCCATTCCTGTCATTGATTATTTGTTGGTTGAACTCCAAGGTTTTTGTGTCTTCACCAAATTAGACCTCCTATATGACTATCACCAAATCTTGATGAAGGAGGAAGATATTCTGAATACTTCTTTCAGAACTCATGAAGGACATTAAGAATTCTTGGTCATGCCTTTTGTCCTTTGCAATGCCCCATCCACCTTCCAAAGTATCATGAATAAAATATTGAAACCTTACCTTCGGAAATTTGTCCTGGTTTTCTTTGATGACATCCTCATTTACAACTACACTTGGGATAGCCACCTTCTTCATGTGGACAAATTCCTTCACTTATTGCAAGACAACCAATTGTTTGTCAAAAATACCATATGTCACTTTGGAACTAGCGAAGTGGAATACTTTGGATATATTGTGGGTCGATACGGGATCAAAGTGGACCCCAAAAAGATACAAGCTATGCAGGAGTGGTCGCAACCCACAACTTTAAAGTGCCTAAGGGGTTTTCTAGGTCTCACGGGATATTACGGGAAATTTTTCCACCATTATGGAAAAAATGCTAATCCCTTGACTGACCTTCTCAAGAAGAATGCAATGCATTGGACACCTGCTACTGAGCAATCCTTCACAAAGTTAAAGAAGGCCATGTGCACTACTCCTATCCTAGTATCTCTTGACTTCAACAAAACCTTTGTGGTGGAATCAAATGATTTTGGCACTGGTATAGGTGCAGTGCTCACACAAGATGGTCGACCTTTGGCCTTTACTAGAAAAACGTTCAGTGGTCGCAATCTGGTCAGATCTATGTATGAAAAAGAAATGATGGCCATTCTCCATGCAGTGCACACATGGAGGCCATATTTTTGGAACATGTTTTTTATATAAAAACAAATCACCATAGTCTAAAGTATTTTTTGGATCAGCGATTATCCTCCCCAGAACAAAACAAGTGGCTGACCAAAATGTTGGGTTATGATTATGAAATCATATATAAAAAGGGCAAAGACAATGTCGTAGTTGATGCATTGTCAAGAAAACATGAGGAGGGTAACTCCCTCTTTGACTTATCCTTCCTGGTCCCTGGTTGGATTGAAGAAGTATGCTAAGAGTGTCTAACACACCCGACTATCTCCGGGATAATTCAGCGCCTTCAGGAGGACCCTAATCCTCCCATAGGCTACACTTGGCAGGATAATATTCTCATATATAAGGATCGCCTGGTCCTATCACCCTCTTCAGCACTCAAGCCAAGCCTCTTAAATACGTTTCACTCATAAGCTATTACAAGTCACTCAGCCTTCCAAACGACCTTTGCTCGTGGACGTAGTTATTTGTTTTGGGAAGGTATGAAGAAGGATATCCTTCACTTTGTCATCGAATGTGAGTTGTGCCAATGTAATAAAGGTGAAACTATCAATTCTCTAGGAGCCCTACAACCCCTACCCAATCCATCTTCTATGTGGATAGACATCTCCATGGACTTTATAGTGGGGCTTCCTAAAGTTGGGAACAAGTAAGTCATCATGGTGGTGGTTGATCGCCTCTCCAAGTATGCTCATTTTTGTTCCTTACCCCAACCTTTCACACCGGAACTAGTAGCACAAGTTTTCATTGATCATATTTTCAAGTTACATGGCATTCCCACCTCTATTGTATATGATCATGACCCAACTTTCACCAATGCATTTTGGCAAGAGTT
>SNQJ01S0148422.1:18405-41982 GCA_010110895.2 Picea sitchensis | reverse complement strand
ACCTGTTCTGGGCATTGTTCATAATCTTGCTGCGTTTTATAATTTTGATGCTGGTTATAACTGCAACGCTGAAGTAGTTGCATTTTTAATGATTTACTGGCGGCGTTTGGGGTGCGCTTCATTACTGTCAATGCGTTTGTTGCGTTTGGTTGGCGTTTTGTGGATTGCTGCTAGGGAATGTTGTAATTATATTAATGTTAGATGCAGAGTTAACAAGGTCCTTACAAAATGCCAGTTATCGTTCCCTAATTTAATGCTGAAATCAATTATAGATTGACACATTTAAAATTAAATAATGAATGTGTAATGCAAATTAAATGGGGCCATGATGGAACACTACTTTCACTCCACAATTAAATGTGTTATGCCTTAACCCAGACTGCCAGAAAACGTTGATTCCATTTGATAAGCTACCAGAACAACAGTTATGGAAGATCCCAATTGCTAGCGCACAGGGAAGAGGCGTGGTACTATAAGTTAATTTTCTGTATTATAAAAAGGGTAATTTTTCCAATAGGATGTCTCCTTCCCGCACGGGTGATGATTTTTGCAATAAAAAGATAAATGTGGCAGCAGTCATAACATAGGAAAAGTCAATGTCATTAATTATTAATTATTGCCATTCTCAACTTATTATTAATTAGTAATTATTCACATAAAGTCTAGCAATGATTTGAATTACTGCCATTTTTAACCTTATTATCTTTGTCTTGTAGCAGTAGTCATAAGGTTAGGAAAGGTCACTGTCATTAATTATTAATTATTTCCATTCTCAACCTTATATTAATTATTAATTATTGACATAAAGTCTAACAATGATTTGAATTACTGCCATTTTTTAACCTTATTATTTTGTCTTATAAACAATGTCCTTCTTAATTACTGTCAGTTTTATATGGACATTTTACCTACTGCCCCCTTCAATTAAGTGATGGTATTGTAGATTTCAATATGAAGATGCTTGTATATATGATGTTAAATTAATGATGATGTTATTTTTGTCCTTTTAAAAGGTTGATAATTTAGATGTGACATTTTTATCTTTGTATGGGGTACCTTTTAATTTTCATTATTTAAATAATGTCGTTCTAAAGATTGTAATTGTTACATCTTGTTATGGGAATTTATGATGTGTAGTGATATATTAAGTCAGTGCGACATTAATTCTATAATGAATTATGTAAGGGTAACGTAAATTTATCAATTAAGATGGTAATAGGTGAGGTTAAAGCATAATGAATTAATAGCGACGGCACTTAATGATAATACGCGATTAAATTTGCTGGAGTTAATGTGAACCGTTGAAATGTGTGAGTAGTGCGTTACAATGTTAATATTTAGGTGTACAATGATATCCTTGTTCAATTACAATGTAAATATTTATTCGTGGAATGTTATGGATTGGCGTTTAAAGCAATATTTAAGGTCATTGCTTAAAAGTATGGTAATAAATGGGGAAGTGGGTGAGATAATGTAAATTATTTTAATATTCAAATCAGGAGGAGTCTTAGACATTGCCTTATCATTAATTAATGAGTGCGGCGTCGAGTCCTTGGCATAAGTAAGAGCAATTATTTTCTTAATTATATTTGGCACTTTGTTTGATGGGTTAGTTTTGGCAATTACGCATTTGTGGTGAGATATATAGGTAATACGTGGCCTTAGCAATGCGAGGTGATGTTTTTCTGTAAAGGATCAGTCTTGGTATCAAAGGTCTAGGCCTTTAAAGGGGTTCCACTCTTGCGACACACTGGCGGAGGTTACTAGTTTGCGCCTTCGATAGAAGTAAGTAACTAACTTAATGGATTCTTCCCTCATGTTACGACTATGTACTTCTGATGGGTCTTAAATGTTTGTGTTTATTAAGCTCTTTCTGATCATATTTTTATTCGCGGTTCTCGTTGAATGCCTTGAGTCTTCTTCAATGGCGGAACTTGGTAGTCCACGTCGTTGGTTGTCCGAGGTGGAGTGCGTATGGATTAAATTGTGTTGTTACTTGTACAATGCGCACACACCGTAAGAAAAAAAATAAATTTGCACTGTTACTTCTAGAATGGTTGTAAATAGCGAGGGAGATTACGTTACAAAATGGAAAAACCATGTTAAGAAGTAGTTGACCATGACTCCATAAGAGTGGGAACTGTTGGAATTACTCAGGATGAGATTTTTACAAGTGGAGAAGGAATTAGGTAGTTGGCCATTAGCGATACGAGAAGAATTAGGGATTTAGAGGCACCAAAATTCCAAGGAAGGGGAAAAGACCTAGGCAAGTTACAAATAAACATATGTGAGGAGGCGGGATGCTGCCAAGTATGCTTGGAAAGAGACTATTGATTTTTTATTATTCGCTTGTTATGAACAATGGAAGGAGTGTAGAATAAGGGAAAAGGTGAAGCTGAATTGAAGGACAATGTTGTAAGAGAGTTCCAAGTTCTCCCTTATGGACTCGTAATTCGAGCTAGAATTAGTCGAGACCAGTGTCGTGGATGATCGATTCTACGGTTGGGAGGAATGTGCCTGTTCCCTTTGTTTTCCTAGGAGTTTTGTTCATATATGCCACTCTAAACTCTATCTGTCTGAATTGATTTTATATTGGATGTATTGTACTTGTTATAGTTGAATGGAAATGGTTTCTAGCATATGTTTTAATGATCGCTGCATAATTCTTTGTATGATAGCACCTACGTATCGGAACATTCCAATGCCTCTATGGGATGAATTTGGTTATTTATGATTTGGCCATTGACAGCCCCTGAAAATTAGGGATTTAGGAAGCTGCAAAAATTCCCAAGGAAGGGAAAAGACCTAGGCAAGTTACAAATAAACATATGTGAGGAGGCAGGATGCTGCTAAGTATGCTGGGGAAAAGAGACTATTGATTTTTTTATTTCACTTGCTGTTATGAACAATGGAAGGGTGTGAGGCAAGGGAAAAGGTGACTGAATTGAAGGACAATGTTGTAGAGGGATTTCCAGGTTCTCCCTTATGGACTCATGGTTAGGCTAGGGGGTGAATTGGGAAAGTGATCGTGACTGATCGGTTCTACGGTTGGGAGGAATGTGGTTGTTCCCTTTGTTTTCCTGGGAGTTTTGTTCATATATGCCACTCTAAACTCTATCTGTCTGAATTGATTTTATATTGGATGTATTGTACTTGTTATAGTTGAATGGAAATGGTTTTTAGCATCTGTTTTAATGATCGCATAATTGCTGTAAGTCCTTTTTTTTTCTGTATCGGAACATTCAATACTTCTGCCTCTATGGGATGAATTTGGTTATTGATATAGTGGAATCCTTAAATTTGGTATGCATGCAATAACCTAGTTGAAGGCTGTTCGATTTCATGAAATATACAGTCCACTTAACTAGCGAATAGTTACACTTAAATTCTGAAATCATCCCCTTAATAACTCCTACTATGGGTTTAGAACATGTATGAAAATATAAAAGATATGATACCCTCATAGAATTCAGTAAATAGACTGTAGGGTTTAATTATGGAAATGTTTCTTGAAATGAAACTTTAAATCGAATATATATATACATGAACGAACAGATCTATTACAGGCATTCATATATTTCATTGTGTAAATTTTTATTCCTAGAACATAATCACATATGTAGTCGAACTTGGATAGAATTGAAATAACAAAGCATATGGGAATGATCATAATCAAAGCAGAAAGAATACCCTAATCTTAACGAGATATTCACGCTAGGATCATACTACAGAAAATTAATAAATGAACTTGCTAATACATTAACAACATATGACCCATCTTACATATGCCGTGCATGGAGAGGAACAAGGAATTTGATGGCTGCAACATTTCCATATAGGATAACTGTGAAATTTGCTTTGCATTTATAGAATTTTTTTTTGAAGAAAATGCAGAGTAATGCAATCTATGCTAAAGTTGCAACCGATCGAAAAACAAACATATACAAATACGCAAAGGCTTGGAGAGATGAGACCTCTGAAACGATCCCCGTTGGAATATTTTTCCAAATAAGAATTACATTAACAAGAAACTAATCTATTACCGACATTAATATAGTCAAGAAAATATGGCTATTATAACTGTTTAAAGATTTCCGAATACTTGCAATTACATAAGTAATGTACAGAATGCCTAGGATAAGCTACTTCCAAATAGAAATATTATCCTTCCATTTCTAAGCTTAACTTATGAAGGGTTTTCCAATAGCAAAAACTTAGATTTGTTTTTCGCTAAATTCTAGCTTTAGAATATCATTCATTTCCTACAACGTGCTAGAATGTATATATATATTCCTAAATGGAACTTTAACAGAACAAAACGAGATTAACCCTCATATATCCAGTACTAGAAATCGGTTCATGAGCAAGGTTACTTCTAACAACAGAAAGCTACGAACAAATTCATGACCTCCAAGTCGTGATTTTAGAAACAAGTTGAAGAGTCACATTTTGGAACCTGAGTACCTTTGTCATGATGAGCAGAGGCTGGTACCCATGTTGCGAAGTGGGCACACCTGCATTCGACCATCACAGAAAACATTAGTAAAATTACAAAGTAGAATCTTAATTTATAAACTTAAAAGGGTGGATTGATAACCATAATTGGTCGGATTACTTAACTTGGGGCTGAAACACCACACTCTCCAGTTACCATGCTTTGCTTTGTAATCAACCCTGGCCGAGGGGAGAAGGGTCTGAGAGCTTCTAGTGGGTACCCTCGCAACAAGTAGAGTCCCACCATTAATACAGAGGAAAAACCCTTTTTACAGAATCAAATAATTACTTTGAAAAGATAAAATAGCATTGCGACTTCAAGAGATAAATCATTTGATAAAACCCTACATGAACAAAATGAAGAACGTAAAGAATGGTATCATACAAATAGACAATAGAAGTCCTCGTGGAAAATAACTGAACTCAGCAAGAGATAAATTATCGGTAGACCACTACCTTACTACACATGTTATGCATCAGTTACAGAGGAGAAACATACGTTAAGAACCCATCTTGACCTTTTACTTTCCTAGAGCCCTTACACGACGAAATATAAACTCTTTTGAAATTAATCTGAAGTACTCCCAAGTATAGCTGCTAGTTACAGGGTAAACAAAATATTGAACCGGAAATAAAGACACGATATACAAACAGTGGACACGAAGTATGACCTTAGGTTCACAGAGGTAACGGTGACTCACGGATACAACAATAAAACCTCTTCTACAGTCATTACCAAAATAAAAGAAGAAATGCGTAGACTCTGAACATGACTATCGGAAGTACAGAGGGTTGGTAAAATTCACAGTAAAGTCTATGGGAAGCAAAATCTTTCTCAGTATCAACCAAAGCAACAAACTCCGTTCGAGCTTGAAATATGACAGTCCCTTGAAAGAACTTACCAGGTAGTCGGAGATTGCCGTCGACTTCATCAAAGGTTTCTCTCAGAGGAGGTAACATTTCCCTATGGAAGAATGCATAATACAGAACCCTCTCCTTCGGAGGCACAAGGGCATAAATGAGACTGCCAAAACCTAGGAGGAGCGTGTATCACTCTTTACAACACGGGAGGTACAATCCTTACTCTAGGGTAAAAGTTGGGGCACCAGGATTGGGAGAAATAGGAGGAAGAGTCATCGGGACTGAGGTTAGTAGGACCCTAATTAATTACAGGACAGAGCCTTAAAATTCCTCCTGATAGGTACATCCACCTCCCTTAATGCAGAAGATACAAAGTTAAACAATAGTAAAACCATGACTGTCCAGTGGAACTAGATGGTCACTAAAATTTTGTCTTTGAAGTTATCTTTTCATTACTCCAACAAGCAGAGGAGAGTTAGTTAGTTTAGTTATGCAGAGAATGATGCGAATTTGATCGGGTTCAAATCGTTATGGTGGAGACGAGTCGTAACATAACTAAAATGATGTCGTCAAAGGAATAACACTTTGAAACCACTTCTAAACCTTCATTAATATCCTTAAACCCTCTCCTGTCACGTACTACTTTTAGGGCTTGAAGTCTGATGTTGACACAGTTAGGTAAGTGTGTGAGCATTTAACTCCCATGAACATATTTTTTATGCGCAAAGCCCAATAGCCCGATTCTATTAAAACAAGGGAACTGAAATTCAAATCCTAGTGTATAGGGAGATGTGGGTATTGTATCGAACCCTTTATAATAAAGTATGAGCTAGAAAAATACTCGAATTTGTTGGAACCTCTCGTAAGAGTATTGATCTAGTAGGTTATAAAGTTATGCAAAGCAAAAATAAAATGTAAGTACCCACCTTATGAGTTGATTAAACGAAGATAAATGGAAAATATTGTACCATAGGATTTTTTTTTTTTTTATGGTAAATTGAGGAACATTACATTACTAGATCTATCTGCTACTCCCTCCTTCTTTGGATTGATAATATCTCTGGGTGAAAGTCCTTCTTCACGCTTTATTAGATCTCTTTGGGAAAAAATAATTATTTTCTCTCTCTCTCTCTACAACTCATCGAATCCAATAGATTTTTTATCCCTTGAGTTGATCTCTGGATGAAAGTTCTTCTTCATCCTTCCTGAGATCCTCTTGAGTCACATGCCTTCATGTCTCAATCACTCAATGAGTTTCACTGCCGAAAATTCCCCTGTACTAACCTATATGAAATTGTACGCACCTATTACCGCTAAAACCCACGTATGTATGTACCTTTTTCTACTACAACTTGTGTATGTAGGCATATTTTCCTATTTCAATCTGTGTACATCTCTGTATGAATGAAAAATCAATATTTTCTTTAGTATGACTGTTTCACTGAAATTTGTCCTTCGATTTCTGACTATTGGTTTATAGAGATACATATATCTCCATGAAAATCTAACAAATCTACTGCAAACTGTTGTGGATATGGGTTTGGTCCTTTAAACGCCCACTACTACAAATAATGTCTAACACATTTGATATTGTGCAACCCAAGTTTGGCTCCCTCTTAGAGTCCAAGCTTTGGTACCATGTTTATTTTCTCAACATGATCTGATACCATGTTGATTTTCTCAACATGCTCTGATACCATGTTCAAATCCCTACTTTAACACCTAGGTATATTTTTATCTAGTGATTTCCTTACTGTAAATCAAATTAGCAACTCACAAAACAAAATACACTTGTTGGAATAATCAAATCAAATAAATATAGCTGAAGCAATACTAGAAACCAAAACCTCATACACAATACACACATATATTCCTCCTATCAACTAATCTTATCATTTAAATAACTTCAAAGCTTACAAGGGCTCCCTTACCAAGAAAATGTCTCACGGAAAAATACATAGAACTTCAAACAACATACACATAACCTAACACTCCTTGTCTACTTTATGATCCCAAACTTTCACATTTATCGAGATGCACATGCCTTTCCTTAAGAAAACCTGCATATACATTACTATTCCCACTGAAACCCACATACACATAGACAAGGATTGTATGGAAAACTTTGTATGATGCCACCCTGCTGCTACGGCTCCAATATGTTGAAACCCACTTGCGGTTGCCTCTGTTCTTTTTTATCCTTGACTTGATATCTATATGGAAGTGCTTCTCCACCTATCTAATATATTCTTGAATCATAGTCCTTCGTGATACAACCCTTGAGAAAAAGTCCTTATTTTCTCTCTCTTGTGTATCAACACACAATGTCTCTCACAATTTTCTTCCTCCTTCACCCTAGCCTTACTTTTATAATATTTAGTTACAACCTAACCCTAATCTCTAAAGTGATTGATGATTGAGATTACTTATCACGTCACTTGAGATCAATGGCTAATATATAATTCACTAATGCCAATTACGTTAGCATTTCATTAAATAAACTCGACTAATTAATAAAAGAACTTTACTTTAATAATTCCTTTAATTAAAGTAAAGTATCAAGGTAGAAGGATTTTGACGAATTCCACATGTCTAGACACTTAGATCTATGCGGAAGTACCTTTCCGATGCTACAGAAATCAACACTATACATTCCAAAAAGAGGTGGTGTATAAAGACACCATTACAATACTCAAAAGAAAGTGAGGAAAACTTAACATATAATAGGAAACACAAGGAGCTAGAAAAATTCATGATAGATCGATCCACAAGACCATCTATATATAGTACCATATTTTAAATAAATTCCTTTAGGTAAGGAAGGTATGGTCCACATTGATTATCTAGGTCAAATAATGAACTCCTTGAACTCTTCCCATACTTTTTCACTTGTCGATACCCCTAGTTGACCATCAACTATTGATTGACTATCTCCATAATATCCAAAGGTGTTATAAACCTATTTAGCCTATTATTCTAACAATTTTCAAATTGTAAAGCAATAGAACAATAATTACCTTATAACTCTTTCCTTTATTGACTAATATGAAAATATATGTACATGTAACCTATATCAATTAGTCTAATTGAATGCCATGGTCTCCAACTCCATCAATATATTCTAAATATTCATCACCTACACAAATATATAACCTTTGAAAAGAATCATGTAATATTCATTTTGTAATATGTGTATGGTGTATGATATGATATTCACTATTTATATTCACATTGTTTTCCCATGTTCATCTATATCATGTCCACTAGATTCCTAAGTATAAGAAGCAATAACATTTAAATTAATAAATCAATGTTGCAAAAGAAACACATTCAAAAACTCATCACACTCTTCCGAGGAAACACTTTACCTATATAGCCTTCTCTCTCCACAAGAAGCAATTAACATGTCCTTAATTATTGAGTTAAGAATCACAACTATCTTTCTAAATATTGATATTATGGATACTATTTTTAGAAATGATAAAATATTAACAAACAAACATTATATTTATAAAACCCAAATCCTTGGACAAAAAATATAATATAAATATGCATTGAAAAACTTGAACAAACAACATGAGAATGTTCCATACAATAATTTAAATAAACAAACATTTTAGAAGGATTTGTGTCTTTCAATATTCCATCAATAAAATTCCCAATGAAAACTCTTAAAATTTATACATCATCATTTTATTGCCTTCTTATTACATCCTATTGGGACCTCCAAGGGAAAACTATTTGTTTGTCCCTACTATAATTATATTCCACTAACAACTGACCTCCAATTACAAATTTTGAGTTGCTTATATATATATATTTTCAATATTATACATGAACCTTTCCTTGTTATTAAATGTCTTGACAAATATACAATTTTCGCTTTTGTGTGATTTCTTTGAGATGTTAATGAATCATCGAATTTTCCCATGTATGTGTGTAGACCACCCATTTATACAAAATCTTTTAAGTTTCTTGATGAATTAAAAAAAAAAAAATATAAATAGGCATATAATATTTGTATGATGCCAATATATTCTAATCACTTCAAAGGTACACAAAAGGTATTTATCTAACCTCTTCTTGGTGAGGAATGCACACTTGTGACATGATATATAACAATACGTTTTCTCTTGGGGTTTTAGAATAATTAATCATGAAATTATAGTCAAAATATAGGAAAACCTCTTGTAGTTTCCTCAAATGCCTTCCTTGTCCATTTGGAGGTACCAATAATATTTCTTTGTCCCATTAACTATTTATGACATTTTATTTATGTTGAACTTATGCTTATATTGAGAAGGGGAGGTGAATCAATATATGATACTTTTTACTTTATTTAAACATTCATCAATCATTCATTAGCTGAGAAACAATAATCACATATAAACTCAAATCATAATGCACAAAGTTTAACATGGAAACCCAATTGGGAGAAAACCATGAAACTTATGTTTATAAATGTTTGTAGGAACCAACCTATTGTTACAAATATTGTAGGCACCAACCTACGGGATACACCAATCTCCTTAACTGAGCATCAACTCAACAATATGTAGGAACTAACCTATTGGAGACACTATTCTCCTCAATTGAGCACCAACTCAGTAGCACTTGTAGGCACCAACTTACTGTTACAATATTTGTAAGCACCAACATGTTGGAGACACCAATCCCCTCACTTGAGCACCAACTCAAAAACATATGTGTAGAAACCAATCCAATATATTCATACATAGAGTACTTCAGAATACACTTGCATGCTTCATTCCACAGACAATACTTCAAACCCTAGTCACATGTAGTCTTCATTCCTTAGCGAGCCTCATAGCATCATTCCTAGAATATGACCCCAGAATGAAACATCAAAACCTTAAGACAATTCACATTGCAACATCAAAGCCTCAAGACAACACACATTACAACAACACAACCTCAAAACAACTCACATTGCAACATCACATACCTTTATCCCTTCATAGTGCACCTTAAGAATAAGAAAATCCCAATAAAATCCCTTAGACTTCTCTTGCACACCTTTAGATCCCAAAAATACACCCCATCTCCTTTAGCACACCTCATATCACTTCCCCACACCTAAGAATTGTTATTTTTCTATGTTACACTTCAAATGTGCACATCGATCATGTATTTATAGTATTTGTGTCCCCATTTCAAGGGATGACCTGTAAAGACTAGATGAGTTGACCTAAATTTTTTGGTTGGGTTGTCCAACCGAAAAATTAATATCTACTCATTCATAGGGAGTTAGAGGGAATTCCATATACCGTTGGAAATGTATCAAAATAAGTCTCCAACCATATAAGCTATGCTCCCATTTGAGCTACTTATATAGGGTAGAAATTCCTTAAAATATAGGTTATCCAAACTAAGCATACAAAATCCAAAAAACATATTTCCAACAATCTCCATCTTGCAATATTTATGTTGGACATTTGTAGTCTCCCCCTGTCTTTCACATCAATGAAAAAAATATTTCCAACAATCTCCCCCCTTTTCATTAACAACAATCCTTAGTCAATTCTGATACTCCCCTTGTCTACAACTTTCCTTGTGTCTACAAATATTCCTCTACCTGCAACTTCTCCCCCTTTAAAATCAATGGAAAAGGGATGCTCCCCCTGATCTTGTGCTTCCCTTTATTGAATATATGAGAGGGATTTCACTCCCAATTTTTGTTCCATACACCATTTTTCTTACTTCATTGAGTATGTATACATCGCTTGAGGTTTTGTTTTCATTTTCCACTAGTCTTCCTGAAGTTTATTTCCTAATCTCACACCCTTTAGAATGAAATGTGAGGTTGTAAACTTGATCACACATTTTATTGACACTTAGAAGACCATGCTTTAACCCTTAAACATACAAGTATTTATGTGTCTTAATATTTCCATTATCAAGACTAACAATACCTTTTCCAACTATCCTTGAAAAACCATTATCTCTAAAAGTAACACTACCTCCTTTTTCTTTCTTCAAGGTGAGAAACTTGGTGTGGTCCCCTGTCATGTTCTTTGAACATCAACTGTTAATGTACCATTGGTTCCCTTTATTTTGAGCATAAAGTGCAAGTCCACATTCTTCCTTCTTCTGTTCTTCTTGCTTCCTTTTCCACAATTTTATGTATTCTTCTCTATGCTTGGAAAGAACATCTTCTTCCCTCTTCATTATGCTGCTTCTATAGTCACATTCTATTTTCCATAGTTATTTCATTTATAACAATCAACATTGTAATCAAGTAGGGGAGAAAGTGAATTCTAGTTTCTATCAACAAACATATGAGAACTTCTTGTTTGTTGCTCACATAATCATTATTTGAAGTTTTATAAGAACCTATGTTTATATCTCTCACATGATCACTTCTTTCATAATCTCTACAATCTATTTATTTATGGCCAAAATTATTGAACGAAAAACAATAGCCAAGAAAGATATTTTGGTACTAGTTTGTGAAAGGTCTTCTTGGTGGAACAACTCTTTTGAACTCATTCTCGTGGGAAGAATCAAATTTCTGCTGGTCATTATTTCCTTTCCTACTACTGCTTTCATTGTTGATGGAGCCTCTAAGAATATTGGCATAGATTTTAGTTTTTTCTTCATTTTCTGTTTCTAATGGCTTTGTGACAGTAGGGCTTGCATCTCCCTCAGGTTCTTTTGTCTTTCGTCATAGCCAAGACCTGTCTTGATGAATGGTATCCTTTGGCAGCTGATAATATTATCTAAGATTTCAATACTCTTTCCAAAATTCAAGATTTTATTCAACTGATCATTTGTTTTCTCTATTTCCTTTCTTAAGGAAACTATTTCATCTTCTATCTTCTTGTAATTTTCTTCCTTTTGTTTTATCTAGCTTCTCACCACTTATTCTATCCTTTTTCCTCTTCTAGTTGAGTCTTCCAGATGATAAATGCCTTCACTATTTCTTCAAGATCATGATTCTCCTCTTCATATTTTTCCAATTTCTCTTTCTACTTTCTATTCTAAGTATGTCTATTTCTTCTAAGGAACTAATGAGTTCTGCTTCAAGATTCACTTCCCCATCAATGCCTTCTTCTTCTTATTTTTCTTTCTTATTTTCTTCATTTTCTTTATCAATAGACTTTGTAACCTTGGCTATGAAGAGGAATTATTATTTGTCAATATCATAAACATATCCATCACTTTCTTCAGACGAGTTACTATCCTCTCTAGAGTAAAAACTCTTCTTCTTAGTATATTTTTCTCTTTTGTATCTATAAGGTTTTCTTCTATTGTTATGTTCTTCTTTAACATTATTTTCCTCATCATCACTTTCTTCCCTTTTTTCATACAGACATTTAGCAGAAAAATTCTCTATTCTACCACAACAAAAACATATGAAGGGTAACTTACCTTTATGTTTTCTAGATCCTTTTTTTAGCTTTCTCACAAATTTTGCTTCTTCTATATCTGATTCATGGCTAGAAAATTCACAAAGTTTGTGTCCTTTTTCTTATTTGATGCTTTTAAATATGCTTCCTTTTGTGATGGATTTTTTTTTCCATCCTCATATCATATGCAGTGAGAATCCCATGCATCTCATCCATCATTAGTTTCTCCATATCCTTCATTTCTTCAATGGAAGAGACCTTGGAATAAATATATCAAGGGGAAATATCTCAACACCTTTTACAAAAACATTGTCTCTTTAGCCTTCTCATGATCAAGTCCTCTGATGGTGTTGACAATTTTATCCACTCGAAGGAAATAGGCTGCAACATTTTCTTCATTTTTTATTTTCAAACTCTCGAACTATCTTCTATGAGTTTGGAGCTTTCCTTCTTCACCTTGTCATCTCCTTCATAGATGTTTTGAAGTTTGTCCCAAATTTATTTTATCAATCCAAAATTGATCACCTTGACAAAATCAGATTCTGATAGACCACACAAGATGAAATTCATGGATTTTGCATTATGTTCACTAGGATTCTTCCCAACTGCATCTGTTGGTGGAGTTGTTAGGGATGTATAACCATTTACGGATGATTGTCAAATATAAAAACTAAGATGCATTAGATAAGTCTACATCCTTATACTCCAAAATGCATAGTTTGTTCCATAAAACAATGGACCCTTGTTTGTGAAGAAACCTTCTTGACTAGACATGTGTACTCTTCAGATCTACCTTGCAGTGGTTAGGCTATTTATGAAGGAAAATTCTCTGATACCAATTGTTGAACTTATGCTTATACTAAGAGGGGGGGGGGTGAATAAATATACAATAATTTTTACTTTATTTAACCATTCATCAATCATTCATTGGCTGCGAAACAATAATCATTTATAAACTCAAATCACAATGCATAGAGTTTTACATGGAAACCCAATCAGGAGAAAACCATAACACTTAAATCTTTATAAATTTATGTAGGAACCAACCTACTGTTAGAAATATTGTAGGCACCAACCTGTTAGCACCATGTTTTTTGTAGTTAGAGTCGGAAGTTTGTCCAAAATTTTTCAGAGTCATGTCTTGATATTTATAAAAATCAAAACTTTCCTGAATAAGTCGTAGTTGGTGTGTCAAAGTTTATAAGGTCAGTGACCAAAAAAAGAATGGTTTGAAATGTCAAGTAAGGATATTGGCCATAAATTGGTAAAAGGGTGTAAGGTTTGTCATGTTTAAATTGTAAATGTCTATTTTCCTAAGTCTTGAGTCATGTTGAAAATGTGGAATTAAGGTACCAAGGTCGAATCAAGTGGTTAGGATAAAAGTCATGTCAAAAGATATTATGGGTCATCATAACCTAATCACGAAGTCATAAAAGTGGACAATCATAACACTCCATATCATTTTTACCATTGCAAACTTCAGAGGAATACCCATTGCGCGAGTTCACTACACAGATATCTAACTTTCCTTAAAACATCTCGTTGCTATGGATTTTCCATCCCTTTTGATAATTTAATTTCTTATCCGTTCAAGCATAAATATTGGTCATGCTTCATGTTTCTCCATCACTTTCAAAACTTGTGCATCATCTATAACTTTTCCAGTAAGCTCCGAAGCCTTTATCTACGTAAATATTGTGTGCTGCCAATCACTACGTAAATCTTCTATTCTAATTCTGCTCCGTATCCTCCATTGCTTTACATCATTGTTCAAGAATTTTCCTTGGAGCCCGTTGCAAATTATCTTCTAGAACGAGTTTGTTTTTCTCACAGTCAACCTTCTTTCTTTTGAGCTAAATTATTATTACCTACTCTTGCGCCAATTTTCCCATTGTTGTTTACTGTCGCGCTGAGATTTTTGTTGTGCAAAAGTTTTTTGTTTCTATTTACTGCTATGCCAAGTTTTCCATCACTTTTTACTGCTGCACCGAGTTTCTCATTGCGTCGAATTTTTTGCCACTGGTTTTGTTTTCCGCGTAAAGTTTCCTATTGCTACCTTTTCTTGCACATTGTGCAACAATTACTATTCTTATTCACTGCATAGATAGGCTATTACAATCTATTGTTGCACACCTTAAATTGACATATACCAACATCATGACGAATTCTCAAAGTAAAAGAAAGAATGCAAGAAACGAGAAGGTCGTGAGGTTTGACCCATAGGATTTAAAGTTAATAAATGCAGACCCGACGATCAGAGTGTCCTTTGAACAATTCAGATGCATACATTTCTATGAAAATATTCAAGGATATAATGCGCAAATAAATAATCAATTCACCCTTAATTTTACCAGTGTCAGTGCAACTATTGCAGGGATCACTTTTCAAGTGACAAAGGAAACTATGTGAGCTGCGACAAAGATCCCTATGCAAGGAGAAAAATGGTTTAAAGGTATGCCATTAGATACTTCATGTTATATTGATTTCATCAAGCCTGAATATAGAAATTGGAAAATTGGAGCCAACATTCCCAATGAGTATCTCCTGGAACCTTTTAAGAAAATTTTGAAGATAACCAGGAAGTACTTCACTTGTGAGGGAATATTCAACAAGGTACATCAATATAACATTAGGATTCTGATGCATTTCACAGGGAAATTTCCTTTAAACTTACCTTTCTTCTTATGTCGAAGCCTGAGAAAGGTGAAAGATAGTGTCCAGGCCAAAGCTGACCAACCAAAGAACAACTTATTCCATTTTTCCTTGATTAAAATGTTGGTGGTTGAGGGGATGGGAAATTTAAATAGGGACTGGAATTACTTTCTGATTTTGAAAAACATTCTCAGAGACCCTAAAGGAGATATTCCTTTATCTGCTGAGAAATCAACACTTCATAGTTCATAGGTGAGAGGAGGAGATGTTGCTGAAAGAAGAAAAGGAAAAGAAATGGAAGATTCATCACTCAGTCAACGAGCATCCAAGAAGAGAAGCAAACTAAGATTTACTGATGAAACTGAGGAGACCCAATATCCGATTAAACCACACACTAGGTCATCTGCGAGGATATTTCCCATACCCACAATTCAGTCAGGGCTTGTTGAATGTGAAAACCAGGGGATTGATGAAAATCAAGTGGAACTAGGTGAGGAAGATGCAGATACTAAGGAGTTAAAACAACAACTAAATAAATATCAACATGTCATATCCCAATTCTATCAAGAGAACATATAATTGAGGAGGCATCTTGATCTAGGTGGATATTGGTGGCCACCCACCTATCCCAACTGGATCCTCTTGTTCATTTTTTTCAGCACGTTCTTCTGTACTTCTTTGTAATTGTGGATTATACACTTATGGGGATGTCTGAATCCCTACACATCCTCTAGGTGGATACTGGTGTCCGGAACCCTACACATCCTCTAGGTGGATACCGGTATTCTCGCCTAATCCAACCGGATTATTTTTTATGTTTTCTGGGCGTTAGCACATCTTGCTGTAATTCCTAGGCCATTTTGGGTCCCTAAACATTGTTTTTGGTCTTCATAGTCAAACCATAGAGAGTTATTTGGTCGGCAGCATCGTGTATTTCTCTAAAATACATTCCAACGGCTATCACGTAGCCTAAAATGGAGGTCATATGGAAAATTTACAACCCTGAGAAGTTGAGGTACCAACTTACCCATAGGGGCTCACATGACTTTTGGCGTTTCACCTTCTAGGGTTAGGTTTTTGGATGTACAGGGTTTTGGAATTCATGAGTAATATCAAAAATTCCTCTGGAGCCTCATTGTAATGATTCTTCTCAGACAGATGCACGTATAAGCTACATCTCTTCTCAGAGATAGCTACCACCATTCAAGCAAGTGTTTCAGTTCTGCAGTTTTACAGTTCCAACCTATTTCATTTATTTAATAGAATATATTGTTCACTAGATATATGCGTTATTCTTCATATCTCTGTGTTTATTGTATTCAGTATGTAACCAATTCATTTTGATCCTAAATCTGGATCACAACTAGTAGAAAGAATTCCTGAAAAACCAACATCACAGAGTCAAGCAGGTCAGATATCTCCTACTTCACCAACAAGAGGAGAAAATAATATAAATTGGCTGAAAAAGCAACTAAGAGAGGCTCAATATGTGATCATTGAGCTCAGAGAGGAAAAAAGGATATCAAAGGAAAGAATCATGGAACATTTCAAGGAATCAATACCATCTATTGACGATGCATGTGCAACTCTTTATGATGCTCAATCAAAATTGAAAAGAAATGCGTCTTTGTTGAGACAGGTGAGGAATTTGAAGAGACAAAAATTTTCATTAAGAAGGAAAAATAGGGCCTTACGAATGCAAGTGAGTTTGGACAATGAAGCTATGGAAAAAATGAATGATCCCATCCTTTGCTGCCAACTGGATTCACATGTGCAACCTCAACACGAAGATCCGTAGCACGAAATCACCACACATATTTCACAACCAATATTTGCGCAACAAAAACCAGAATTTACTGCGTAATGATGATAGTTTTTTCCAACAATACATATGATGATTCATCACAACCGTATGGTTGAAATTTTCTTAATAATTTATGATTGTAAATAACATCTCAGATAGGTTATGATTGCGAGATCGATTTTCCTATTTTCGGTAAATTTTGTAGAGGTTATTTTTCTCTTTGAAAACAACTAGATCCATAACTCTAGGAGATAGTAGTTTGACTCCTAGCAACTAAGGGTAGCTTTATTTTCTATATATATGGACTATTTTGATGTAAAAGGGGTGCACAAGCAAAAGTATATACATTTTGATCCTATATGTAATTTCCTGAATCTAAAGAAATACAAATGCAAAAGTCCTAAGTTCCTTAAGAAAAAATTCTAATGGTGGTGATATGAAGCTTGTACCTTTATTTGTATGTATTCCCTATGTACTTATTTTCATCTGCAATTTCTTCTCTTTAAATTGGTAAATTGAAAGTCCAGAATTCATCTAATGATGATGTAGGGTTAACTAATTTAAATTTTGTCTTTCTTCTCTGTTAAGATCAAAATTTATCCATTGTGGTGCTCTGATTTTGTTGTATGTTTCCTTTCTTCTTTCATCCTACATGATCAAACTAAACACTTAAGTTCATCACCTTATTTATCCTTTGTTCCTTTGAGGATTTCTATCTACCAAACATTGTTTTCTTTGTCTTAAGGGGTTGACTCCATAGCCCTAGAATCACTATCTTTTGTCAACAAACCTTGAAAAATTATCTTAAAGTCCTAAATCTAGCCATCATTTTAAAGCAACCCATCTATCAGAGATCAAGTCTCAGAGATATCCATATCTATATTGGAAATGATAGTTTCCAGTCTTAAAGTTGGTTTGTAGGTTACCTTTGTAAATTGTTTCTTCAACCCAACAATTTACTCAGTGTTAACACAACCTACAAGAGAAACCAATATCATTAACTAAGCACGAACTCAACAAAATGTAGGTACCAACCTACTAGAGACACCAATGTAATCATCTAATGGTGGAAGTGAGGTGGGAGGTCAAATAACGAAGATATGGAGTCTCACTGATTGTGAACAGGTGGATATTTTTATGGTAATTACAACAATCACATAGTAGCTATTGAAACAAGAAATTTATGTACGTGGAATCTTGAAGTGAAGTGATATTTATGCACATATGACAATTTAAGAAGAAATTAATCCAGACAAACAAGTTGAGGAGATTGGTGTATCTAGTAGGTTGGTGCCTACACCTTGCTGAGTTGGTGCTCAGTTAAGGAGAATGGTGTCTCCAGTGGGTTAGTGCCTACAAACAATGTAACTGTAGGTTTGTGCCTACAAGTGTTGTTGAGTTGGTGCTCAGGTGAAGGGATTGGTGTATCTTTTGTTAGAAAAACATGATCATGGAGCAATAAAATGAGACAAATGTGGAAATAAAACACAAAATATACACAATACAATAGAAATACATATATACTTGGTTCACCCAGTGTGGGATACTTTCACTAGAGAAATTTCCAGGTCCTTCCTTTTTATTATCCATCAAAATGAAGGGATACAACCTACAATACACCCTCTGTAACTTCCTCTTCTTTCTCTCGTAGTCTCATCTCTCAGAATACAATAGTCACACTCGTACACAACTCTAATACAATTCCCTCATAAACGAGGGTTTCCTTCTAGGAAAAAAATCGCAACATAAACTCTACCGTTAGATCTGTAACCTTATAATGAATGGTCCAACTTGACTACGAAATTACAGTATTTTACAAGGAAATTTTCCCAAAAATATTTTCACTCAGGGGGGTAGGTCCCAAATCCATAGATGGGGGCATGCTGACCCCCATGCCCCCTAGCTGAGGGGGTAGGTCCCCCCATACCCCCTTCATTCAGGAACCAACCCTCGAATTCCCATCATAAGGGGGCTAGGCATACCTAGATATAAATCAAGGAGACAATCAGGGTCCACAACCAACATCTTTCAAGTTGGTTCCTGTAAAAATTGTAATAGATTGGTGTCTGTAACATGTTGTTCTCTATGAATATATTTTAATAAAATATTTCCTTGGTTTTCTCCCATTTGGGTTTCAACGTTAATTCCTTGAGTATTGTGCACTTTATGTCTGTATATATCTCTTATTTATTTCTCATGATGATTGTAATATCCCGCTTTACTGAGCACACTTTTATCAACTTATTCTTTGAGGACACTTGCGTGCAAGTGATCCAGTTATGGTACAATGTGATTTTGTTTCGATTATGGATTATACATGATGATGATGATGTGTTATGACTTATTGTTATTTGATATATATGTATTGACATGTGATATTAACGAGTTTTCCTGAGTGTGCATGACACATGACAGATTATGGATCCTGATGGCATCAATGGACTTCATTGGACTCCGAATTGAGTCAGGGAGTGGATTGTATTTTGTTTGAGTATTTAATTTTACGCACATGTGATATATGATTGATTATGTATATGGATCATTGACAATGTTTTTGTGTCAATTGATGCAGGCTGATGATGCCTGCTAATCCAACTCACATAAAGAGTAAAGGGGCGATGCACAAAAACTAGACTTTGTGGGAGAGGTGTGACAACATCCCTGTCATGGCCTACTAGCACTCCCATCATGGTTTTAATGGTAGGTTAGCGATTACCTAGTTAGATATGTCCACTATGTCCAGAGGGAGGACTGAGACAATCAGTCACAAATTTTTTTAATGAGCGCGCAATAAGGCAGAGTCCTTATTCCTTAGAAGCCCTTAGTCTCTCACAAGGTCGACCAAGTGAAGTGTTGAATCACAAGGGTTGAAAAAAATTCCAAAACCAGTCAAAATGCGAGTGGCACCCTTGGAGCACGAAGGTGCGTCTTGAAGGGAACGTCGCGTGTTAAAAAAAAATAAATAATAAAATTGAGTCAATAAATCTAGGTGGCCTAGAAAACATTGAATTGATTAGTATCGGATTAACTTATTTAATTAAACAATGAATTTATAAATTTTAAATCCCATTAAAAAACTAAGTTTAACTCTAAGACTAAGCCTAAGTCTAAGTTTAGTTAAGGGGATAAATACAAAATTAAATAAAATTAAAAGAATAGGGATAAATCAATTTAAGGAAAAATGTGAATAAAAAATATAAAGATTGGATAAAATGCACATGTGTGCATGAAATTAATAAATTGGATTGTAAATTAGAAGAATAATAATAAGAGAGAATAGGAATACACATGGAAAAGAATCTTGAGTCAACATACCGCTAGTGTAACTAGAAGAAGATTCCTAATACAACTCTAACTAAGATCTGGTTAGGAGACACTCATTAAATGAGAATCTGGGGAATATAGGGACAACTAAGAGCTAAGATAGGAACACCTAGATAATATGAAAGAAAATAACTTTTTAAATAAAATAAAATTTGTATTTACTTGTGAAACTCGGGGAGAGTATGACAAGTATGTGGGTGGATAATCCTAATTTATTCAATTAAAAAGTTAATTAAATTGTGCATGTGGACATGTGTCATTGAATAATTTTTTATTAAAAAGTGGTGTAGAGGGGAAAATGGACTCTTGGGATTTTTTTAAGGTTATGATTCCAAAATTTGTTAGAGTTGAGATATCAAGCCCAGAGAAGGAGTGGAAGCTCTTCCTTGCTAGGCAATCTTGGAGCTATTGCATTCTGGTTTTTGTGTGTGGCCCCTTTGTGGCTCAGGAGGCTAAGGGGGAAGAAGAGTACCTGTAGCATTGGTTGGGAGGTATCAGTGAAGTCTCTGGATTAGTGGGTGAAGAAAGAGATGTTAACAAATTCCTCTTGAAGATAATCTCCAAGCACGGTTCCTAGTCACAATATTTGGATATTTAGTTATTTGTTTATTGTAAATTTATAAGTTTTTAGCAAGAATCAATTAGATTGTAGCGTAAGTAGTTGTGGAAAAATTTATATATTTTTACCACACATAGAAATAAGTGACAAAATTTAATTGGTTTAATATTTGGTTATCAAAGTTTTATAAACTATATTAATAGTTAGTGACGTGCAAGAATTGCACTGGATTATGGAATCTATTTTTATTTTTTTATTGTAATAGCATATAATTTATTAAGTGGAATAGATCTATAATTTATTTAGTTATTTGTTAATTGTAAATTTATAAGTTTTTAGCAAGAATCAATTAGATTGTAGCGTAACTAGTTGTGGAAAAATTTATATATTTTTACCACACATAGAAATAAGTGACAAAATTTAATTGGTTTAATATTTGGTTATCAAAGTTTTATAAACTATATTAATAGTTAGTGGCGTGCAAGAATTGTACTGGATTATGGAATCTATTTTTATTTTTTATTGTAATAGCATATAATTTATTAAGTGGAATAGATCTATTCTATCTATGCATAGTCTGTTCATAAATTTTATGCAAATTATTTAAATCGATTCAACAATAGCTCTTTCCACTTCAACGCTTGTGCGCCCAACGATTTCCTAGGCTGGAAATCGATGTTTCTTAAGTTATGATTGTGAAAACGAAATTAATTAAGGAAATATAAGTATCGACTTTGCACTAAATTAATTAGAAGTGTTGACACGAGTTATTATTGCTATACAAACGATGGACTACTTAGGTTCTAATGTTATAAATATTTTATGAACTAATTTAATTGGAATCCATGATTAAATATTAGTAATTCAAAGTTTTAACAGTAAGCTTATACTCTACTTGTTGCGAATCCAATATTGTTATTGATTTCAATTTCCATCAATAAGAAATAGTAATTCGAAATTTTAACAATAAACTTATACTCTACTTGTTGCGAATCCAATATGGTTATTGATTTCAATTGAACTAACAAATTGATTGAATGAATAAAAAGGGTGCATTGAATTTTACTAAGGTAACTGTCAACCGTAATAGATAATTTATTGTGCAACTGTATGTTAGTTCTGCATGGAAATCCATTACATTGGCCTGCTCTTCAATCCAAACTGTGTATGCACTGCTGGTGTATCTTCTTGTTTAATGCGCAATTAGAAGCTCGAGATTAGCAGGTCGTAGTAGTATTCATCCACCATAATTTGGGATTATGTATTGTGTAATCTTCACTTAGTCGTTTTCTCCTGTGTTATGAAACTCCACCAACACATAGAAACAATGTTATAGAAATTTTATTTTCACATTGTATATATATATATATATATATATTATCATGGGTGCCTCGTTAATTCCTCAGCTTGCCCAACCACTCATTCCGATTAGCGGCAGTGAGAAAGTTGATTGTGTGATCTCTTATTCAATTAAACATGATATATGTTGGAATTTCAAATACGGAAAACACAATTCACAATGATAATTAACAATCACACATATAAGGAACATAGGGATTTCATGTGGTTCACCCATACGTCCACCAAACATAGGCATCCATTGTCTTATTATTAAGATCATGGAGATTACATCAGCTCACTCATACTCAATCATTTTGCCTCTACGAGCTTACATGAATTTATACATTCACACAATAAACTGATTAATAAATGCAATCCCTATCCATATTCTAACTTGGTTTATTTGGTTGTAACCAAAGCAAAATAATAGGATCCAAATCTGTTCTTGGTAATTTGTTGTCACCAAATCCCAACAATTTCCACCTTGACAACAATTAACCTGATACCTTGCTCCTTCCTTTTGTTCATCACCTTTTATGCAAACCAAGAGAATCCAAGCACCACTGTAGCTTCTCTAATAAAACTAGTTTCATGATCTCTCCCGTGTGACTTGCACGAGTTTGGATTTCCTGAGGGGTCACTCCACCTCCAACATGTCTTCCACAACTTTGTTGTGAAACATATTTAGTGATAGATCTCCTTCTATCCAAAACACTTGTAAAATATACATTACAACTATCACATACCATCTCAGTGTAACCATTATAGATGACATTTGTGCTTCTCAAACGCTGAAGCACCCATTTCACTGCAACACCTGAATCTGTCACGTATCTAACAACATCATTAGCATGTGAAACATCTGGTCTTAACCATTTCATCATATACAATAGACATCCTACTGAACTTACATGAGACATAACCTTTTCTTCTTTATAGACAGGCCCTATGCTTGAAGAAAAATTATAATGGAAAGCAAGAGGGATAAAAACTGGTTTTACAATGTTCATATTGAAGTCCAACCACAAATTACCATTACCATCTTTGTATACTTCCATGCCCTTAATTTGTTTTGCTGCTCCTTGATCCCTCATCTGAATTGTCCTGTCCACCTGAGTCATTTTCTTACTGATTTTATCCATGCTTCAGCTTGCATCGAGCATATCATCAAC
>SNQJ01S0148421.1:0-23577 GCA_010110895.2 Picea sitchensis | reverse complement strand
GTATAGGAACTGTGTGTGTTTGTGTTTCTTTGGAGTAACTCTTCTGTTTGTGCATCTTATTCTATGTGGGAGTAATTTTTCTTTGTACAAAATAAACCCAGTATCCTCCATGGAATACTCTCTCTGTAAAGACATCATGTGTTCTCTACAAAATACTCCTATATGAATGTAAATGAAAATACNCTCAATGTATAGGAACTGTGTGTGTTTGTGTTTCTTTGGAGTAAGTCTTCTGTTTGTGCATCTTATTCTATGTGGGAGTAATTTTTCTTTGTACAAAATAAACCCAGTATCCTCCATGGAATACTCTCTCTGTAAAGACATCATGTGTTCTCTACAAAATACTCCTATATGAATGTAAATGAAAATACTCCAGTGTATTATCCCCTTTGTCTATAGAGTTTTGCGTTCTTTGTGGTTAGTTTCTAGGTATAAAATAAATCTCTATGGTCAAATTTATTTACCTGTAAATATATCTATATTTGTAATGCTTGTTCTCTTTGAAGTATCGCCTTTGTCTATGCATCGGGATTCTCTGTAGCATAATTTTTGGTAACATATACTACATTATCTATGGAATACATCCTCTGTATATGTATTGTGCTTCTTGGTAGCATAATTTTTTGGTAATATATATATATATATTGTGTTCTCTATGGAATAAATTCCTTGGTAAAACTTATATTCTCTGTATCCTTTACTCGTATGGTCTTTGGTATGCACATGATGGTTAGAATTGCGGTCTTGTCCAGGGTTACTGTCCAAGGATTCCTCATGAAAATGAGATCTTGGGTGAGGTTCGAAGGAGTTAAGATGTTTTAAAAAATTTACCAATCCCAGGTTTGGATATATTCCACGATACTTTCTGCGTATAATACTTCATTACAATTATTTGTATGTTTAATTTGTATTCGACTATAAGTGTTTATTGGTTGACGAAATTCTCAAATACAACATCTGTGGATTGATTATCATTATTAAAATATATTGTTTATCTCCGTATTAATTTATCTGGATACCTCCTTCCCTAATAGAGGTATTCCAGATCAAACAAAGGTAATCTTGTTTTCCTTTAAATGGTTGAATCTAGACTTAGGTTCTCAACCTCATGACCATGAATTCTTCCATGGTTTTTACGAGATACTTCCAAATTTGTTTCCTTGAAGAAAGTTATATAACTCATAGACAATATCTATCAATATCACTCTATGTTTTCTCTATGATTATATTCTCTGTATTTTATATTCTTCAAGAAATTAGAGAACATATACAGGGGTACTGAAACAATAAAGTTTTATTTAAGTTTATTCTTTTTATTTAAATTGATCAATGAAAAGTTTATGTATGGACAAGAAATTAATGATGGGTCCCTTTTTTGCGAGGGAACCCATCATATAGTTATGGACTCACTCCTCCTCATTCTGGTTCGTGGATCGACTATTTTGCAAGGGTGAAGATAATATTCCATTCGGTGAAACCCAAGATAAGTTGTGTCCTTGCCTTATTTTATTTATTTTCATAAATTAAAAAAACAACATGGTTACTATAAAACTCATTCTTACTCCTCTTGCGAGTTGGGAAAACAAGTGTGCTTGGGTAAAAGGAGCATCCTAACATGAAAAGTATTCGAGTTCATGATTATCCTTGCCCAACCCATGCGCACATTTCTTTGGTTACATACAATTTTTTTTGTATAGACTCCTTTAAGATCTATTTTAAAACACAATAGTTTGTGGAGTGTTTGGATCTATGTTATCCCAAATGTAATTTTTTTGGACAACAACTCATTTAATATAATAATTACTTTTGCAAGACACTTTGAAGTCTACTATATCACTAGCTTTATGTGGTAATAGTTACAAATAAAGAAGGTATTCAAACTGTTATTATTTCTATCTATTCTCAGCATGATAGCAATCCATAATAATACATTCTGAATTTATTCCCTATTGAATTATTTCTCTGAAGTGTTTGGTTATGTACAGATTTGAACATCAATCAAAATACATATCTTCAATGGCCAATAGGCACATAAACATAGTTTTGTTATATATATATATATATATATATAACCATCGTACTTCAAATAAACATTATTAACAGTATCATGATACTATCATAAGTCATAATATAACATGGCTATACAGTCCCTTAAAAAATGATTTCACTTACATGTAAAATAGTCAACATATTCCTAATAGATAACAACCATAAATATAATATTGTCAATGGAATACAAGCTGAGATACACATATGAAAACTGATGCTAGAACACAAATGGAACAACCATGGTCCACCCAACCATAGAATAGAACAACCAAAATCACTTGTCCTTCTCACCCCCTAGCCTGACCATGAGTCCATAAGGGGAAAATGAATGATCCTCCTTAGCTATAGTCACCATCAACAGATCATAAATTGCTTTACCTCACACTAACAGTGTTAATAACATAAAATATTTCTCCATTCCCAACATACTAAGCAATGTCTTGCCTCCCACTTCCCAACATACTAAGCAATGTCTTGCCTCCCACATATGTTGTATATATATATATATATATATATATATACATTCTCCATAGAATAGAACACCCAAAATCACTTGTCCTTCTCACCCCCTAGCCTGACCATGAGTCCATAAGGGGAAAATGAATGATCCTCCTTAGCTATAGTCACCATCAACAGATCATAAATTGCTTTACCTCACACTAACAGTGTTCATAACATAAAATATTTCTCCATTCCCAACATACTAAGCAATGTCTTGCCTCCCACATATGTTGTATATATATATATATATATATACATTCTTTTGCATAGGTCTTTCATTCCCTCCTTGGGGAAATTCACAAATTTACATATCCCTAATTTTTAGGGGATGCTAGTAGTCAAATTCCACTTCTACCACTTGTAAAAATAAGCCTTGAGGTAACTCAAACTTGTTCTCCACTCATGGAGTCATGGTCATCTATTTTTAACCTGGTTGTTTCATTTGTCTTCCAACATTAAATTTATTGAAAATTTTGTCTCATACATGTGTCCAATAAAATAGGACAATTGGGAAATTCAAATCTTTACCCAGTAGTCATCAAATAATTAATTACATAATCCAAAATTCCAAATTCGGATTTGCCATAAATGGGAAATAATTTCCAAATTCGAATTTCCCAAAAATGGAAATTTATTTCAAAATTCAACATAGAATTTAATTATATAAAATTTGAGGATATTACACATACCATTATACATAATCAAACTAAATTCCCTTAACAGTATTGTTGGGGCTACCAGAATTTTCTACCGAACTTGCTTCAAGGGTTGACATCAATGAAAACCAACCCAATTAATCAACATGAACTCTCCTTGGTTAAATTCTCCTCAGATTGTTAGAATGCCTATGTTCAAAGGACCTCTGGTCGAATTGTTTTATCACCCATTTTTTCTTGTGAGCCTTTGAAAACGTATCTTGTAGAATTTTGATTTACACAGTTCCTGTCAAAGGTCGTTTCTACAGACTATGTTTCTACATGAAAAACAACATAAAAATGTACCAACCTAAAAATTGTAGAGATAAAACACTCATTTTTCCTCTATCCTTTCTAAATTTGTATCACCATATTTTCCTAAAAACTAGCTCAATTTTTCATCCTCTCTAAGGGACAGCGCAACTAGAAATTTCAGCATGAAACTAGTGACCAGTCTCCAATATTTCTCTCTTCTCAGAAACTCAACTCATCATGCTTCAAAATAACCATGGGAGCTAGATTCAAAAGGAGAGAACCAACAGAGCCTTCTAGGGTTTATGACAATCCTGAGATAGTATAAATTTTTCAAAATTGTGATTGGCTTCCCACTACTTTGAAAGACTCAGAGGGTTTGATGATGAGATGTCCATGGAGTTTTCTCAAAATAATAGGAGTATGTGACCACAATAAGAGGGCTAAAAATTAATATCAATGAAGCTTCCATCAACAAAGTTTCTAGTCTACTCTTAAGCATCCCTTTGGATAAAGAAGAGAGGGAAGAAGCCATCAATGCCAATAAGGTATTCTTCCTCCCTAATGAAGAAGTGTAGACAACATTGAGTGAGGAATAAAATAAAATGGGAGAAGAACCATAGAGATTAATTATGCCTAAAAAATGAAGACAACAAAATCAAAACAAAAAGAAGAAGTTGGCTGAAAAAGATAAGGAATTGATTTATGCATTGACTTATTTACGAACCCCCATTGCTATCCCCTTGAATATCATTAGTGTAGAATGTGTATATCCTAATAGAAGGAGGTCCAATAGAATTAGGAGTCAAAATAAGGAAATCCTAGTGTCAACCTCTCCACTCACCTTCACATCCCAAGTCAAAGAGGTCAAGGACTCTCCTAGTTAAGAACAAAAAAAATAAACAAAGGGGAAGGATCCTCAGGAGGAGACTGTAATGAAATAGGAAAGAAAAATGGAAGGGACCTCTAAAACAAAAAATACTATGGAAAAACTTATTTATGCAACCTTGTTGGAACTAGAGAAAGCCAAGGTTGATGCCATCAAGTGGAAAAGGGTGGCAGAAGATAATAAAGGAAAGATGAAAGAGGAGTTTTCTCAATAATGGAATCAACAACTTGAACTTATGCAAGAAAAGTTCCAAATTATGACTATGCAGAAAGTAAAATACAACCAGAAGATGAAAGTAGAGAACCAAAAACTTCAACAATAATTAACTAAGGTAAGAACAGATTTGCATGAGAAGAGTGAAAAAGTGGAGATTATGGGAGAAATAGTTAAAAAAATAGCCAAAGTATTTGAATAAATGTTGGAATTCATACCACCATCCAGAACATACACATTGTTCCTAAAAGAACAATGGCACAAAAATCAGATTACACACTTAGCTAAGTTTGTGAAATTCAACCTTTATACCCACAAAGATTTCCTAGATGCATATCAGGGCTGTAATATGGAGGAAAGAGATAAACTATGTGAATTATACCTACATAATCTCATATTTGCACATGCCTACAATTGTAATCATAATCCATATGTTGGGGATGTCTAATTGATGGCCATTGCATCATGGCTAAGGCATGAGGAAATGAGGGTAGAATAATTAAAAAATTATAAGGAAGAAAAACAAAAAACACCCCTATGGATTATAGTAGAGGATGTTAGGACTAAAGATATCATAAACATTCATCATAGCCTCTCTTTGGATAAGTATGTGACTCCAGTATCAACATCCAAATAGAGGGAAGTAATAGCCCATCTTGATGACTCACTCGGTTTATATGGAGAGGATGAAACGAAGTATTTCCACAATAGGTGGCACTCTTTGCCTCATGATTTGCAGTTCAAGGAACCTCATTATCCCAATAACTTGCAGTTTCCCCTCCTCAGGACACCCTGGTACAAAGAAAATTTGAGGAAAATGAAGACTAAGTGGATTGGGCTAATGATGATCCCTTCACTTCTTCTCCCTGTAGCAACTATGGCTAATCTCAATTCAGAAAATGAAGAGGAAGAATGGGATATCATTGTCAAGGATAAAGGATACCATGAACATAAATCCATCACCATATATGTGGCATGGGATATGAGAGAAGAATTCAATAGAAAACAATAGGGGGGTGAACAACGACAGTTTTTTGAGCAACAACAAGGCATTGAGAAGTAGTAGGGTGATGAGCAGCAGGGTACATAACAGAAGCAACAGTAGTAAGATCATAAGACAATTTTTGGTTGCACAAAAGCTATGCAAAAGTTCAACTAGGGGGTGATGATGAGCCTCATCATTGTCCATTCTAAAGGCTCGTCTTTGGCACATTTTTTCACCTTAAAATGACTTAATGTTTTCTTTTGACCATATTTAATAGTCAATCATGGGTATTTTGTATATTTCTTAATGGAAGTATGATTGAGGTGGATTTTTTTGTATAATATACTTTTTTGCACTAATGTTTTTGGAAAAATACATGTGTTCCACCAACCAGGTCAAACTGCAGTAGTAAAGAGCGCCAAACTTCTAGAAATAGGGTATTTTGTGTCCTCGAATGAGATGCCAACCAAAGATAAAATAAAATTGTCTATGCCTACCACCATGAGCACTCATTTTGCATTTTTGAGCACTTATGATTAGCAGCACTTCGAATATACATATATAAATGGATGAAATACCTCATTTACTCATTTCTCTCCTTAATTTAGGAAGGGAGGTCGAACTCTCTAGCTATAATAGGCCTCTCGTATAGGATATGGTTATAGAGAATTTTGGAGAAGTATTTTGTGGATATTTTGTGGATATTTTGTGGATATTTTGTGGATATTTTGTGAAGAATTGTATTGAGAACTCAGAGTTTTCTTGCTCTTGATGTATTACTGATATTTATTAAATAAATATGGCTATGCTTTCAGTGTATTAAGGTTTCTTTTAAGCTCCTTGTGCTTCTTGGGTAGGTCCCATCCAAGAGGGCTCAAGGACCCTACTGCTGCTTCTATATTTTTCATGAATGTTAGCTTGTGCCTAGATAATATTCCATTATCTCTTAAAGTTTGATATTGTTTTTCATGATCAATTTTAGTTTTGTTAGGATTATGACTAACTAGCCAGTTGGAGCAACATCCTAAATAAATGTTCAATAACCTTTTGGAGTACTCTTAGGTGCCTCCTGGGGCTAAGAACATTAGATTCACTTCATTTATTTGTAATCTGTCTTTGTCCATGATTTTAAAGACTTACACTACCTTTTTAGAATCCATTTTTCTTCATGTAGGAGTTTCTTGTAGAAACTGTACAGTTCCTATAGAACTTCATAGTTCATACAGAAACCTCCTGTAGGTCTTTTTTAGCTTCAGATTTTGACTTAGATTGATCCTCTTTTCCTAAAAGCATCAATAAAGAATAAAAGGACAATTATATTGATATTTATCAAAGGGTTCGCTTGCTTTACTCATGCATTAGTGTAACTTTACTTCCATTACAATTTTCTATAATAGTTTAGAGCTTTACTTCTATTACATTTTTTTGTCATAGTTTAAATTGTATTCAAATTGTTTTTCTAGTTTAAATTTCTTGATTCAGTACTCTTTAATGCAATTATAATAAGTCCATTTCATGAAATCTAGATTAGTTGTACTTTTAATTTGGTTTTTTTCCTTCAAGTAATTGGTTCAGGGTTGTTTTTTGTCACTTGGTTTTCCTGTACATTTTCATCCTTTGATCCTTTTCAAACCTTTTCTACCAACGACTACATACTACAGATACAGTGCATATCACCTCTTAATTTTGTACAATCCTTGGGTTGACAAGTAAAGTAGGAAACCAAGGGTATAGTAAATCATTGTTCATGTTCTTGGGACCATCAGTAGGCATTTTCATCTTGCATTGTATTGTATACATATGTTGCATCCTGCATGTCATGATAGTATAGTTTGTATTTAGCTTAACTTGATTTGCATACATGCTTATGATTTGCATGTTCTCTTATTTCATATTGCATCGTTTCTATGTCATACTTATATGCTTTTCATGATCATATCGATATGTTAGAATAAAAATATTGGAAAATTTTATTTTCATTGTTTGCTTTGAATTTTGATAGTTGGAAATTTTTCATAAGAATAAGGGGTGATAGCACCATCCTCGATGCTCTAATAATTTTCTTGAGTGTGTAGGCACAGGTCATACCAGAGATGTTGAGGTTCTCATGTTCTCTATGATGAGAAATTGTCCCTAAGTAGGAGCCTAATATTACCCCCCTCAACCTAAGGATAACTAAGGAAATATTGTCTCAAGGACCACATGTAGCAGACACAGAGTATCGAGAGCTATATTGATGAGCAGAGCCCAACATCCCCCCCCGCCTCATTTTCCTCCCAGCAAAGATCAACCAAGTCTCATCACATTTAAGCAACCTAGGGTATGGGGAGTGATAATCTAGCGTCACCATGAGGTATGGTTAGTCCTTTTTTCATGCAATGTGTTGTGTTTAATTTATTGGGAATGAAAACAAGGATCTTTGGTTGAAGTTGGATTGTGGATCACTTGCATGAGAAATTTTCTTGGTTTCCTTGTTTCACCTTGGTGGTCAACGTCTCTGCCCTAGTCCCATGTTTTCATCACCCAAGGAAAATTATACTAGGGGGGCCTCCCAGTGGTAGTTCTCCACTTAGGATCATACTTTACATTTTCCATAATAAATCTTTTCATATATTCCAAACCTCAGCTATGGCCCATTCTTTCATGAGAAGAATGGGCTGAAGGCCTAGAGGATGATGTAATTGCTAAATTTTAAAGGTCACCATAAAGTTTTCAGGCCAACTTGAGCTATACCCCATCTAATGGAAATTTCTCTTATTCAAATGATAATGAATGCACCAATTATAAAGGACCATTTCTTGGTAAAATCTAAAGCAATGAAGCTTGAAAAATTATAAATGGGACTTGCAAATGATAACTAGGTATCAAAAGGAAAAAAAAGTTATTAGAAATTCAAAAAGAACTGAGGAAAGGGTATCTCAAGCAAGCAAGTGTCACCTCTACAAAGGCACTCGTATAAATGGATACCATAAGCCATGAGTTAATGCTAATACTATATCACACTCATAATTTCTCTTGATGGGTTTTTACTTTTCCTTGTCACTCTCAGGACCTATGTCTCTACTTGGGTAAGTTATTGTTTAGGTGGCACACCTAATAGGGTTGGATGAAGGCCCTCCCATACTTAAACATGGTAATTTTCACAAGGTCTTGGGCTTCGTTAATACTTGAAGGGGATACTTGGTTGAATTTTTTTACGTGGATTCTATCTAAAACATCAACTTAATTTGCATGATTTAAGGACTAATGTGTCTAATGAAAATTGGCTTACTCTATCTTATATTCCATGTTTTTTTGAATGCCCCTCACATGGTTCTTTGAGGGACATTTTGGGTTGTGCCTAGGATGTTGTGCTTCATTGCAATACTCTAGTATGTTTGATGAAGAGAAGTGAGTCATCCAGTGACTCAACACCCTCAGACAATGGCTCTCACATCCTTGGAACCTTAGAGGATGGACATATGAGCTTGGTTTTGAGCAGGCTGGTCATTATGCCACACACATGGGTTGAAATCCCACGGGCTGGGCAGAGCACCCCAAAGAATTTGTGCACAAAAGATAGAGGATGTTGACTTTGGAGTCACCTTGACATCACCTGATGATGATTTTGTGCCCCTCTTGCACCAGGATGTGGACTTTGGAGGCCTGTGATTTCACCTTCCTATCTTTGACATCACCCTTATAGCTTTTACGTCATCTTAAGAGGCTAGGGTTTGATGGATCTGGTGGTGTCTTGATGTTGCATGGGTGAGGAGACACCCCCTTGAGCATTGGAGACATCACATGTGGCCTTGGAAGGCCCAATGACTTACCTTGGAGGCATGACATCACCCTACTAGGGTTTATTTCATGTATTTTTCATTTATGTACATTTTAGGGGAAAATTAAAGGGGTCAGACCAATTTTATTATGGACAAATTATTGTTGCAAGGTATTGTATAAATAAATACCTTGTCATTTCATTTTTCATCATAAATTTCCTCACACAAGAGGACTTGGATCTAAAATTTTCGCCCTCTTTGTCATAATTGGTCTCTATTACTCATGTGCTAGGCTTGGAGGAGCAAGTTTTTGATGTTTCTTGGCTTATTCTTGGTGGAAAATTATGCAACTAGCATTTGTGCTTGATTATTCTTGGTGAAGTAAAATATGCAATTTCATTTCATGCATTGAAATGTTATGGTAAAATTTACTTGTTCATATTGAAGATTTTGATATTGCTTGCTTAAAACCCTAGGAGAGGAGCATAAGGTGCTTCCTCCTCTCTCTACATCATTTTACCTATTTAATTGTCAAGATAATATTTTCTAGAGTAGGCTCCTAAATCCGTAAAGTGATAGCACTTTAGGAGTCTTGTTCTAAAAAAAAATTCCATATATTTCAAGAGTCCAAGGAAGAAGAAGAATTCGCTAGAGCCCAAAAGAGCTTGTTCTCTAGGAAAATTAATATTTTGTGATTTGAAACTTGAGGCCCTAAGGTGATAGCACCTCAAACTTCATCTCATCGTCATCCTTAGACATTATTATCATCATTGTTTCTCCAAGTACTTATTGTTTTTGTGAATGACTCCATATCTAAAAAGGCACTAGTTTCATTGCTCTTGTGAAAGGAATTTGATCAAACAAACTCTCAAACCTTATTGTCTAAGCCTTTTACTAACTTTTCCTAACCCTAGCTTAGAAAAATCTACTAATTTAGTTGTTATTATTTCAAAACACTGCTACAACCATACAATTTTCTTCATTTTGTTTCATACACTAGCTTAACTCAATCAGAAATTGCTTGAAATAGCTAATAATTGATATATTGGATAATTGTTAAGTTTTCTCTGTAATTTCATGCATTTATGATCTATATTTCTTGTGGTTGTTACAAAACTATATTGGTTGTTATAAACCATAAATGTTTTGTAATTTTACATCAGCCATCATATATGTAACATCCCCAAAGATAAATTATTTTTGAATTTGCAATTTCTTAGGAAATTTATTCTGTTTTTGGTAAATTCGAAATTGGAAAATTTTTTCCATTTATGGCAATTCCGAATTTTGAATTTGGTTAATTGTAATTAATGATTATGACCATTGGGAAGAGATCTTATTTGACCCAACTAACTACTTGACTATGACACTTGTATGAAAAAAATTATTTTATAATTATTGCAGGAGGACAAATGGAACAACCATGTTGAAATCAACTAACCATGACTCCATGAGTGGGGAACATGTTGGAACTACCTCAGGGTTCATTGTTACAAGTGGAAAATCAAGAATTTGGCCATTGGTAGCCCCTGAAAATCATGGATTTGAAAATCTTTGAAAATTCCCAAGGGAGGGAAAAGACCTAGGCAAAAATATTTTTTGGATATATAGCATATGTGAGGAGGTAGGATGCTGCCTAGTGTGTTGAGGAAGAAGATTATAGATTTCTTGTTGTTATGAACACTACTTGTTGAGTGTGAGGAAAGAAGAAGATTTCTGAAGTTGACGGCAATTACTGAGGAGGAGTTCTGAGTTATCCCTCATGGATTCATGGTCAGGCTAGGGGGTGAACAGGACAAGTGATTTGGCTGCCCTGTTCTATGGTTGGGAGGAACATGGTTGTTCCCTTTGTCTTCCCGAGAACTGGTTCAGATATGTTAGTCTATTCCTTCTTTGCTTGAATGATTATATAATAGATGTAATGCATATGTTAATGTTGAATTGAAATATTTCCATGGATGTAATCTATTCGATTGTATGTAGTTCAAAATAGATGACCGAACGCCTCATGAGAATTTTTTTGAGCGACTCTTTTCTGTCGATTTAAATACTGAATAAATGTTATAATTTATTTTATTCGTTGAAAGGGTATAAATGACTAAATTCTAGAAATGTTCATTTTTTTAGGCTAAATTATTATTACACGGTGATAAATTGTAGGGTACTTTCCCAGTGTACTGAAACTCCTTAGGCAGAACTACCTATGTATAAATGGAACTGAAATCAAGTCTATATATAGATGTATGTATATTCCTGTAATTAAACTTCAGAATCATATTACTTAGTCAAGACTTCCATTCTCGCATAGCATTGAATGAGAACTATTACGAAACAATATTGTTTCCACGATTTATATATATATATATATATATATATATTACCTATGGATTTATATATATATAAATAGGTCTAGGTACAATTGGCAATATGTGCAGACATTATAGAAGGAACTAAGATTGAATGTCTGCAATAAAAAACCCATATATACAAAGATTTGTTCCTATATTATATAAGTAAATAAATTAATTCCAATAGGCATGTAACTACAATGGTATAAAGGAAATATTGAATAGAGAATCAAAACCTCTCAATAAATTGTTTTTACAGCTCAAGTTTTATCCATCTTTAAATTACAAATGAAATTAAATAAGGTAACCTACGGTCATATGCTTACATATCTGTAGGTGAATGAATATACGAAACATATTAAGTAAACTAGATTTTTAATCATATACATGCTATTTTGAAAATCAAAAGTAAGGAAGAAATTACGCTTTCACATCATACAGTGAGAAAGATACAGAGCCATGGTATTCACGGAATATCAAAGTAAATTAAACCAATATGGAATACTCATAATTATGATACAAATAAGTCTGTTCAACAGATTTGATTTACAAATATAGACATTCAATTATGAAAGTTCCGTTTTTATACAGTACGTGACGCAAGTCCGAATTATACAGACTTTTGATATTGAATATGCAATTAAGACAACAATAGAAGATAAGACTAGAGTGACGAGAAGATTCGAATAAAATTATCCAACAATCATTACAATATTTCAATTAGACAGGGGGAAAGGTCCTGTAGATTAATCTTCCCAGAAGTTTTACATATAATAACCAGTCCAGAAAACTCAAGAGTAAAGTTTGGGAAATTATACTCTTTCCAACCACTACAATAAATCGAGTGGATACTACTGCATGTCATTAACTGAGGTTTAAATTGTGCCTTCACTGTGTAAATGCCTGAAGAGTTTATGAAAGGAACTTGAATACCTTTTGTGCCAAGGATAGGAACGCAATGTTTCGAATTCTTGTGCAAACGAAAGCTCTACAAAGTGTCACCATTAAATATAAGTATATATATATATATATATATATATATATATATATATATNGCAATGTTTCGAATTCTTGTGCAAACGAAAGCTCTACAAAGTGTCACCATTAAATATAAGTATATATATATATATATATATATATATATATGAAAGAAAGGAAAACGAACACATCAACAAAATGATAAATGTATTAACAGAGTATTCCCAAATGATACTTAACTTATGACAAGTAGTTCCCAAGTTATTCCCTTGTCTCTCTTAGTTGGATAGGTGACCAGGTCGAGGGGGAATGGACCAAAGACTCCCTGATGGGTCGTCCCCTAGCATCAATAGGGCCCATTGTTAGTGTGGGTACCAAATTTCAAATTCTACTAATCATGGAAAATGAAAACAATCGACAGTAGTAGGTTTTTTTATCATACAAACGACATAAAGAAAAACAACATATAGGAAGGAACCCATGAAAGACTTGTTGAAACTATAGAGGTATAGGCTCATCTATTTACAAAGGAAAGGAATAAAGTATACAATGTACTTTGCAATACATAGTGGGATTGTTTCTCTCCCAAATAATTACTTTAGCATAAGATTTTTACCCTTTCTCTGATAAAACGAAAGATTATTTGCTACAATCTAATGATGAGGTAGGGGTATGCAACAAAAGGAAAATGATTTAACTACACATTCCTATATTCTTTCGTGTTTCAAAAAACAATAATATTAGTTATACTTTACAGACTGTACTTTATTTAGATAAAGGGTACACTTGGGTTTGTCGTAAATGGGGTTACAGAACTGATGCCATATGTCCTTTCTCAGCAAACAAAAACCTGGGAAAGCACGAGGGAAATACACCATAAGGAACTTGAGGAGATCGGAACCTCTACAAGGTATACAATTCCTCCCTGTGTAACTGTAACTGCAACTAAAGGAAATACTCAAAGATTGGAAGCAGAATAAGGTAAGCAGTCATCCCTACGGTCTTGAAGTCTAGAATACCTAAGAAAGATAACCCAAAATATCTCACGAAATGTACAACCATTAATAAAATCTAAGCTATGCATTGTCGAAGCAACCTCAACTTGGAAAGACTCAGATAAGAACTACCTTCCATACTCATATTTTCGTTATAATACGGAGGGTTCCTAAAAAAAATAAAAATATATTAACTAGATGTTCTTACCTTGCTTAAAGCGGATTCCCAATGGTAGTGGTCCACCAAACGTTTTCCACCATAAAAAGTCAACAACTTAAACACTGGAGCCATACAGAGAAGGATTGATAACCAGAGTATCCTCGACCACAGTCACAGGAACACATAGAGCTAGTATAAAAAATGAAAACAATAGTCTTTGGGAAACCGTCTACTAGTCTAATGATGCTTAATGGAAGTTTGTATCTCAGTACCGTGGTTAGGGCAAGGTGGAGAAATTCCCAAGGTACACATTAATACTTGTGATAGTATCAAGGGGTGCATTCAGAATGCCTTAAACGCTCTAACATAGGATTCATTATACCATCTCGACTGTATCCAAATTAATCCCGCCTCAATCCACGAAAAATCGAAATGACAGGTAGTCCGGTTTTTTGTTTAATATTTTCATAGTTTAGTTAGGGTTTCGTTATGTTCATTGAATTCATTTAAGAAAAGAGAGGCCTCATGTCAAGAGTTAGTCCAGACAGGAATGATATTTTTGCATAAGTGAGAAATATGAATAATTGGTCCTTAATTATCATCTCCAAGTTCTGACACTTGCATGTACTCGAGGTCAGTTTGATAGTAATTGTTCATTAAGTTCTTTGTCACCTATACCCAAGGAAAAGTTTTTGTCACTTCAAAATTTAAGGATATTCATTTGTAATCGGAATTGGCGACATGTATGTATACATATAGTTTTTTTGAGGATAGAAGTATTGTCTAGGATAAGAGTAGATATAAATACTTATATACTTGCAAATAGTCTAGTGTTTCAGAGTTTAAAGGTGTCCCCTCCCTTGAGGTTTAAGTTGAGATAAAGTCTTTTAGTTATCATTGATAAATAATTTTGGTAAGTATTAATGGTGGGAGGAAGAAGTGTATAATCACCATGTAGCAAGATTGGAATCATATATGTAGAAATTTGGGAATTAATGACCACAAAATGTTATTTTTTTTTATGGAAAATTTTAGGCTCATTACATATGGTATCAGAGAAAACGTTACAACGCTTGGACCTTGAACATGGCCTATTATAGAGAGACTTGCCTCACCATTTCTATATTGTACAGAGGGCCTTTTTCCATTTCCCTATGCAGACTTGTCATCCCTTTTTAATGAATCCAAATCCAAAAATATACATTTTTCCACATATACACTCCCTATCAATTATGCAAGATGCGTATACGCTGGCTGCTCCACTACATCTCTCATACATTGGGATTTGTGCCAGAAAATACTAAATGAAGTCGGGTTTCCATGTCACGACAAAAGATCTCTGATCCTTGGCCTTCCACATACTGGAAACGTTCTTACTCGGCCCTTCAGTTACATTCTAAAGGCTATAAAAGCACAATTTCAAGCTATGGAAAAGAGGAGAAATCATTCAACTTTGAGATCAAAGTAACTCTGGAGAAATTACTTCATATTGAGTCTTCATCCCTTTGTCCCTCAAGTCTAAACACAGTGTTCATCCCCAAAGCTCTTTCACTATTGTTGAGAGAACCTCATTGACTCTCTCTTGTGATCTTGCCTTTGGTAGAGGATTGAAGTGGTGGAGGCCCAGTTGGAAGGAACTTGGTTTCTTGGTTTCGAACCGTGCCGAAATGGAAGTCTGTAATGTTGTCACTTCTACTGATCAATTATTAATAGAAATACTCATTTCCTGTCCTATCGGTATATTGCAAATGTATGATTATTATCCATGGGCATGTTTGTAATGTTTATTGATGGATTATGCTATCTAATGTGCTAACCCCTTTATATCATCACTATATACTCACTATGATCGTTTGTTAAGAACTTATTGCATGTGGCATCTTTGGGTCGAAGTCCTCAATGGTGGAACACCATCAAATGTTGGATCGAGGTAGGCCTCTTTCTTATCTTGCACATTAGTTTATATAGCATATGTTGGAATTGAGTTGATTTCTGCAGTGATACCTGCCTATTGTGGTTTACCCTTGGCCATAGATAATTTTTCCCTCGTAACAAAAATGGTGACCATACTGGGGATAGCTCTTCCTTCTAAGGGTTGAAGTACTTTTTCTTCCTCCATTGCTCTTTTTCCTTTATGTTTCTTTTCGTATCACTACTTGACAGATTTTGTTCACTCTAGTTCTGAGTTTTCATCCTTCTTGCCTTGTCTGGCCTTTTTTTAAATCATATACGCTCATTTTTCCCAAACAGTCACGTATACATGTTTTCTATCTCACTGCAAGATGTGTATATACACCTTGTTCTCCTGAATAGTCGCGTATACCACTTCCCTTTGCTTGGTTTCTTGGTTTATTTATTGTTGGGTGAGTTTTGAGGATTGTTGATCCTTCTTAGGCCTTTGTAGTGCCTGTTGAGTTTCTTCGGGTAAATAGGAAACCTGTTGGGAGTTGAATTTTTGGGCATAGTCTTTCTCTTTTTTTTCATCCTTGTTGTCCTTGAACCCTGGGATGTTTGCTTAGTTTCTTGATATTTTTCTTGAGTTATTTCATTTATACACAGTAGAATTTAGATATGAGATTGCTTTACAGTCCATGCATTTTCTCTTTAATATATTGAAAATACAAAAAATATGGCATTGCATTGGTTAACATTTTTGTCTTTAAGCCTTTATCATTAGCTTAGTTCATTTAGCGAAAGATTGCACTTTACTTCTGAATTGCAGAGTTGAAATTGAAAATTGCACTGCTTTTATTAGCATATCATTCATTGAAAAGTTAAAGATAGGCTTTTCATTATATTCATATTCATTTCCTTGCAGAGTCATAACATCATGAGTTTCACTTCCATACCTTTTTGAGTAATCACGGCCAATAAAAATTACTCTTTAAACTAAAATTGATTAGCCACGATTTTATTTTTAGGGTGCACAAACTAGTCTAGGATTTAGAGCCTTGGAATAGGATTTTGTGAGTAAAATTCTCCAAGGCAATTAAATCAACATATGTGTCTAAGACAAGGAGTTGATAAGTCCATTGTATAATTGGTAATATCATGAGGCTTCTCTCACACCGGAGTTAATCACGAGGTCGCGCGGAGAAATTTGAAGGGATAACCCCTAGATACTCACCTAGTGTCAGAGATATTTATATGGATTTATTCATATTTGGGGATCTTGCTAGTACCCATACCTCTGTGAGAGGCAGTGCTTTCAAGGTTTCAAACTTTGCTACCCTGCCCATACGGTGATTCAGACTTACGATTACTCACATGTGCATCGGTTATATGGTGGTTTATTAGTTGCTTGACTTAGGTATCTCATAGGTTACTTGCAAGGGTTATTCTTCTTGTACCCTAGGTCAGATAGGGGTCGTACATCACATGGCCTTTATGTAGGATTACCTCTCCGAGGGGATTTGACCGACTAGTTGTTAATCCCACGAGGGCCCCTATAACTGATTTTGTTACCTCTAAACTTTAGCGGGGAGTCTCAGGTCCCTCTTGGATGAGACATACCTTCTCTAGCGAGGGAGGCCACTCAGCCACTTTAGCCTGTTTGCATGCATATTGGTCATTTGCCTTTTTAGTATGTTCTTTGACTACTAGTTTTCCTTAGGATATATTTTTATTTTGTAGAGTCATAAGTCATCATGGAGTCATACCATCTTCCTCACTGGTCCCGTCGATTGTTACAGTTACCACCAGTTTTTGAGTTCTTTCATTCTAAAAGGCATAGAGTTATCAGGCATGATACACACACATCCACCTTTTAGACTTGTGGTTCCACAAGGATGAGTATCGAGTCCAGTCTTCAGAACACTGGGATTTCTTCGACTCCCATACCCACTATAATTAATGGCCTCCCTTTGACTTCTGCAGCCACTACAGTTGCATGTCCGGAGGCTTATACCAGTACTATGGCTCGGCCTGTAGTTAATGCTTCATCTCTTGCCCCGAACCCTTTTGGGGGCTTAGGACACTCACCGGGTTACAATGTTTAGTACATCCCTATGGATTCTAGTCCATTTTATTATGGTATGCCTAACTTCACGTCGCAAGTTTCAACTGCCATCCCAGTCGTTGGCCCTAATGCTAGCTTTGGGCTTAGTGGCACTACACCTCCTTACAATCCTTTCCCGTTTGGTGGTTCTCATATTCCCGAAGAAAATCCTAACTTAGGAAGTGTCCCTTTTCTTAACCTTGAGTCCAGTCCTTCTACAACTGGATGGAACAACCTAGCTAGTGGGCAAGTTCCGCCCTATATCCTTATCTCCTCAGTGTCGATTCCGACCAATAATTTTGGCATGTCGAATCCAGTTCAATCCTCCAGGTTCCCACCTAGAGGAGGTTAGTCTTACACTTTGGGAAACCCCCAACCCAGATCCAATCCAGTTGGGGGGAATTTTCACAACCCCCAACTCGGATCTAATCCGACTGGGGGCAATATTCATAACCCTTACCAAAACATTCCTGTTGGAATGATTCCCAACCCATATTATACGAATCATCCCGGAGGAGGTCCTTACAATTCTGGACAAGGTTTTGGTCCTCACCAGAACCCTGGATGGAATGCAGTTCCTAATGCACAATCTTTCACAGGAGGATGGGGTCAAGTGTCGCATCCCCATATTCCCTTTATGGTCACGCTTAATCTGTCAGAATTGTCTAAATTAATGAATGACCCAGTGATTCATGATCCCACATGGCCCCCTGTCCCTACCAAACTGTTGTCAGACATTCCAAAGTTTGAAGATAAGAATGGCGAGGACCCTAGTGATCACATCACTACTTTTCACCTTTGGTGCTCATTAAATTCTCTAAACCATGATTCTATTAGATTATGATTTTTTCAGCGCACTCTCATTGGAGTTGCATCACAATGGTACATTGAGCTACCTAGGAGGACATATGGGTCATTTCATCAGTTGGTTCTAGCCTTTCTCAACCACTTTCAACTACCCATTCGTTATGATGCTAGCCTCAAACTTTCGTCTACTCTACGCCAGGGTACCGCCACTCACATCTCAGACCATATCCAGGAATGGCGTAGGTGGGAAAAGATCATTAAGACTCCTATACCCCTGACCTTTCTTCTAGAATGGTTCATAAAGTATTTTCATGCTCCTATCTCAAAGGACGTTGCTACTTTCAGGGTCTTCAGCGAGGAAGAAGCTATCTTCAGAGCCCAACAATTATATTTAATATATGCTCATTCTGGGATGTCAAATCACCTTCTTCCAGATGCACCGCGGCCAAATCACGATCCTAGACAGAATCGCGGACCTCATGCTAATGGCATCATAGATTCCACCAATGTAAATCCTGCACACTCAGAAATAAAGTCTGTCGGAGGGTCAGCTTCGTCAGGATCCTCCAAACCCACCCAGTCGGCGAATGTACATTCTGTGCAATCGTCGAAGAACCCAAATGGTGACTAGAAATTAGATGGGAATAAAAGGAAAGGTCGAAATAATCATAAGGGTGGGAAGAATAATAATAAAACCAAGGACAAATATAATAATGAGAATAAAAATGATAACGATGGAGAGGGAAAGAAAGAGAAACGTAAGGTGAAGTTTCCTTGTAAACTTTGTACCGATGACCACCTTACACATTTATGCCCCAAACTTGCGGAGGCTGTGAGACTTTTAAACCTACCACCCACTATGATGAAAAATCCATTCCCACACAATCAACACTTAGCCTCGAGCTCTTCGAACACCAGAAATGTGCCCGGTGGAGGTCAAAACCCATGGTCGCAAGATGGCGACCATGTTTGTATCAATATGGTTGACGCAAAAGTTGATGTAGCCACCCGTTCTCGAGATTATAGCTCTTCAAAAGCTAGTACTGGCCTAGAAGCTCCTCCTCCCCCTCTGGAGATGAACTTATAGATTGAGAAACCAGAGCCACCACCTCGTATTCTGAAAGGAGTACTTAAGCTATCTACCCACAATCCTAATGCTAGAGCCACCCAAAACTACTCCATTGTTGAGGATCTGGGCCAAACACCTTGTGCGATGTTGTCTTTGGAGGTACTCCAGATGTGTCCATCACAGAGGAATGCCTTGCTCTCTTCCTTATGAGCTCTAGAGCCTAGTGGCTCGAAACTCATCAAGTTTGATGTCATGGATGTGAAGCCTATCTTGCCCTACCATGTAGCTTTCCAAATCCACGTGGAGTATTCCAAGTATACTATCAAACGAGAAGTTGTTGATGAAGGTGTTGCCACCTGCATGATGTCCCTGGTCTGTTGGAAAGCTCTTGGTTCTCTGACCCTTTCCAAGTCGTTGAACATGTTTACTGCATTTGACGTTCATTCCTTCTACCCTCATGGTATTCTCCCTGCCTTTCCAGTCTATTTAGGTGGGAAGAAGGTGGAGGTGGAAGTAGAGGTAGTTGATGCGCCTCTCAATTATAATCTGTTACTAGGTCGCAATTGGACCTATGCTATGGTCATCGTCGTATCGTTCATTTTCTGTATACTTTGTTTTCCTCATCAAGGGGAGATCATGACTATCAACCAGTTATCCTTTGCGTTTTCCAGTCCTAATGCATCTATTGGACCGTCAATCCCTGTGATTGACAATTCTCAGCCAGCAACTGAGAGTATCAACATCGGAATGTATTCTTCCCTCATGGGTACTTTCGTCTTTTCAACACTGATTCACCACGTTTACGCCATGTATAGTAGGCCTGCATCAACCAGGAGGTCCATACCTTTTTGCACTTCCTATTTTAGTGATCCATGGACCCTACCTTCTTCGACTTCATTGGGGGAAGGATAGATGCACACTGGCATGGATATGCCACAATCAGTAGCGGAGATTACGTACCAAGTTGTTCTAGACTCTTCTGCTAATCCCGATCCTGTTACCTCGCCGACGGACGAGGAGGATCATGTTCTTAGGCCTGTATGGTCCACCTCATCATCATGCTCGCATGATTTCCTGGATGAGACTTTTCCTTCGGATGAAGAAATCCTCAAAGCCATGAATGGTTTCGAGAAACCTTGGGATGATATGTATCATCGATCTTATTTTCTCCCAAGTCTCAAAAGAATCGAGGAAGATGATTTCCAGTCTATCTTGAGTGAGATATTCGGTCATGTCGTAGTTCCACTTGATACGCACAACATTTATGATGAGGGAAATATGGCGAGTATTTCTCCTACCATCTCGATCGATATCTCTCATACCCCTGGCAAGATTGAGAATGTAAATATAGGTGTGGATTGTTCGCCAGAATAAATTTTGATCTACAACAAACTCTTCAAAGAATTTCAAGATGTATTCGCTTGGTCATATGAAGAGATTCCAGGGATCGACCCCCATATCGTCAAACATGAGATTAGGACTTATCCAGATGCTAAACCTGTTTGACAACGTCTTAGAGTTATAAATCATAGGAAGGCCCCTACTATTAAGGTAGAGGTGGAGAAGCTACTTAATGTTGGCTTCATCTACCTAGTTCCCTTGACCGAATGGGTATCCAACCCTATTCCTGTGAATAAAAATCAAGGAACCATTCATGTGTGTATGGACTTTCGCGACCTCAACAAGGCATGTCCTAAATATAACTTCCCCACACCTTTCATTCATCATATTCTTGATGAGTGTGCAAGAAGTCATATATTTTATTTTATGGACAGATTTTCGGGATATAACCAAATCCAAATCAAACCTGAGGACCAACACAAGATGACATTTATATGTCCTTGGGGTACTTTTGCATACCACAAAATTCCTTTCAGCCTTAAAAACATCAGAGAAACCTTCCAACATGCCATGACTTTCTCTTTTCATGATCTCAAGCACATAGTCGAAGCCTACCTTGATTATCTTGCTACTCACTCTCGCAAGAGAGTGGATCATGTTATACACCTTTGGCTAGTTTTTGAAAGATGTCGGTACTATAGAATCTGGTTAAACCCTCATAAATGCATCTTCTGCATTAATTTTGGTCATCTCTTAGTATTTTTAGTTTCCGAGACCAGGATCATGGTAAAGCCTCTTAAGGTTGAGGCAATACTTCAGTTGCCTCCCCCGTGCACAAATAGACAACTTCAAGGTTTACAGGGGAAGGCCAACTTTCTACGTTGTTTCTTAGTGAACTACACCAATATCACTAAGGGTTTCATGTGCCTCTTGAAGAAATACACTCCTTTTATCTGGGATGAGAGAGCCCATGAATCTTTCGACACTTTGAAGAAAGCCTTAGTATCGGCTCCTCTGCTGAAATCCCCTGATTACAGTAGAGATTACTTGTTGTATATTTATGTGTATGTTGAGATGATTGGTATGGTTCTACTTCAAGAGGATGGTGAGCTCCATGAGCACGTCATCTACTATCTTAGTTGAAATCTAGTCGGCCCTGAGATTAATTACTCTCATGTTGAAAAGCTAGCTTTGGTTGTCATTCATGTAGTCCAATGTTTACTCCACTATATATTGATTTACAAAACTATTGTGGTTGTCGATGTCAATCTGTTTCAATACATCCTCACCAAACATATCATAGGTGGGAAATATAACAAATGGATTGTCATCCTACAAGAATTTGATCTCAACTTTGCTTCAGCCAAGTCCAAGAAATCACTAGTTTTTGCAGGGTTAATATCCAATTTTCCACGATTAGACGAGGATGTTATCCATGTCGATTCATTTGCAGATGAACACATTTTCCTTGTCTCGTCGTCTGACCCCTGGTATGGAGACATTATTTTATATCTTCAAACCTTGAATTTCACTCAGCATCTCTCACGAGATGATCAATGGCGTATTAGGTATCAAGCCAAAAAGTATACCATCATCGGTGATACTTTATATCACCGAGGAATAGATAATATCTTACGTCATTTTTTAACTCACGAGGACATTGAGTCCTTCCTAAATGAATTCCACAAAGGGGTTTGTGGTGGTCACCTATCCGGGCTTGCGACAACCAAAAAAATCCTACAAGCCACTTATTTCTGTCCCACTATCTTTAAAGATTGTATCGAAGCAGTTAATAAGTGTCACTCCTACTAGGTGCTCACTCAGAAAATGCGCTTGCACCCAACCCCCCTTCACCTAGTCATTATCGTCAGTCCCTTCACCAAGTGGGGGGTAGATTTCGTCGATTGCAACCCAACTTCAGCTGGGGGGGCACCAACATAATATCGTGGTCGTTGACTACTTCAATAAGTGGGTCGAGGCCATGCCTACTATAAAATACAATGGGAAGAATGCAACTTTCTTCATGTTCAACCAAATTATCGCCTGGTTCGGTATCCCGAGTGAGATTGTCACTGATCATGGCAGTCACTTTCAGAATGAAATGATGGTAGAACTAGCATCTAAGCTGGGGTTTAGACATGGTCATTCATCCCCTTATTACCCCCAGGCAAATGGACAAGTAGAGGCCGTCAACAAGTCTCTCAAGACCATTTTGCAAAAAATTGTCAGTCGAAGAAACTCCAATTGGCACATCATGCTATATCCCGCACTTTGGGCATATAGAACCTCGGTTAAGACTATCATCATTTTTCCCCTTTTCATTTAGTGCATGGTGTGGAGTCGATCCTTCCCATTGAATGTGAAATCCCTTCTCTCAAGTTGGTAGTCGAGATCCTGTTGGATCATGTTGTCATTGATGCCAATGGTTTGTCATTGATGCCAATGGTTTGATTACTTGGGAGATTGTTGGATCATATGTCATTGATGTAAATGGTTTGGTTTGATTTATGTCATTGGTTGATGCCAAGTAATTGATT